>CAJNDV010020757.1:31775-45048 GCA_905221635.1 Symbiodinium sp. CCMP2456
AAAAATAGTAATAGTAACAGTAATAGTAATAGTAGAAGTAGAAGTACAAGTAGAAGTAGAAGTAGAAGTAGAAGTAGAAGTAGAAGCAGGAGTAGCAGCAGTAGTAGTAGTAGTAGTCGTAGTAGTGGTATTGGTACTGTTAGTGGTAGTGCTAGGGGTACTGATAGTGCTGATTCTAGTTGCACTAGTTGTACCTGTCATACTAGTAGTGCTGAAGTTCCATAAGTACGAGTAGTACTACTACCAGTACTCGTCCTACTAGCGTACCTGTTGTACTAGAAGTAGTAGTAGTAGTAGTAGTAGTAGTGGTAGTAGTAGTAGCAGCAGTAGTGGTGGTAGTAGTAGTAGTAGTAGGAGTAGAGGCAGCAACAGCAAGGGAGCAGTAGCAGTAGCGTAGCAGTAGCAGTAGCAGCAGCCGCAGCAGCGGCAAAGCAGTAGCAATAGGAGGAGGCAGCAGCATGCACACTGACTGTTCTCCAAATCCGCACGCTCTCCCAACCATCGAGAGCCGGGCCAATAGATGTTTTGGCCAGCACCACCATGGCAGTGGAACCTAGGGAGCTGCACAAGCAACCAGAGCGAGCTGAAACAGCCAAAACCATATTTGCGAGTTCAGGCAGACCCCACCGGACTACGTCCACAAAACACTGCATTGCCATGTAAAGACTGCGTGCTGCAGGGTGAACAGGGATGACGATGATGATGATGATGATGGTGGTGATGATGATGAGGAGGATGAGAATGAGGATGAGGATGAGGATGAGGATGAGGATGAGGATGAGGATGAAAAAGAGGAGGGGGAGGAGGAACGGCAGCTGCAGCCGTAGCGGTATAGCAGGAGGAGCAGCGGCAGTACGAGGGACAGCAGCATTAGCTGCTGTTCTTGGCGGTGGCGGCTGCTGCTGCTGATGTTGCCGTCATCACGCTAGTGGCGTGGTAGGAGTCGCAAGTGCCGTCGCAAGAGTGATACCAGTACCAGCATCATTAAAGCTGGGCGTCGGACGGCTCTTCTTCCCTCGGCAAGTGCGGCTTGGGCTTCTACTTGTACGGTGTAAAGTCCAGGTTTAGGCCTTGAGGTGAAGTGAACTTTTTGGGTCGAGGCTGCAGGCAATATTGAATATGGTTTGTGGGTACGCTTTCGGTGGCGTTCAGGGCTTCGTGTTGAGTAAAGCTGTGGCTTTCCGGCTTAGGGTAGAGCCCACATGCAGGCCCGTCTCTGGTAGGTCCCGACCCGAATGAACCCTAAACCCGAAGCCCCTAAACCTAACCTCAAACTCCTAAACTCTAGCCGCAAACAGAAGTGTGGAGCTTCGGCGGTGAGTGATCTCCGAACACCCTCAAGCTTAGAAGCTTCAAACCCCAAATTAAATCCTGAACCTAAACCTCAAAAGAACATGTGTGCAAAACGGGCATGAACCCAACACCCCGTCACACGAGACTGAGACGATGGAACCACGAAGATACTCCCAATCGAGATAGGCAATCCCAACATGGAGCCCGAAAAACCTGCTGTGGAATAACCCCACTACAGAACCTGATAGTAACCTTATAATCTCTTCCCCCGATTATTAAACGCCCCTCTGCCCTAGTGGCCCTAGTATGAACCGTTAACTCCCTCCCAAAATTACATCATCCGGCTACAAAACAGTTCCGAAACCATACCGGAACCAATACAGAGCCCTACCCCTAAACCTAAACCCTGCATCGATAACCCTTAGAACGTTTCCATAACTCGTATAGGACAGGCATCGGATCCTACCGTAACCGTCATAAGACGAACCGCTGCAGAATTCTGATGGAACCCCTGTAGAATCTCTATAGAAACTTGCTGCAACCTGTCAGGAATCCTGATAGAACCCTGACAGAGCCCATACCGAACATGGCGACTCTTTCGAAACCCTTTTTGTGGCCCGTCTACAACCCCAAAAAAAGGCGGCAACTGTGCAACCCGCTGTCGGCTGAGTGCCGAGGCGAGCAGCCCTGACCATGGTTCCTGGCAGAATCTCGGGCTGATGGTTTCGAGTTCAGGGTGGGTTGTTTTGGGGGTTTGGGTGGTTTAAGGGGGTTTAAGGATGCCTTGGGGGTTTTGTTTAGGGTTCAGGGTTCAGGGTTCAGGCTTCAGGGTTTAGGGTTTGGGGCTGAGGCTTTTATGCCAGTGCTCAGGGTTCAGGTTGTCTTCTGCAGCTTCACCAGTGGTTCCAGGAAGGGTTCTGGAAGGGTGCTATAAACGTTCTTTACAGATTCTCTACAAGGTTCCGATAAAGGTTCTATACGAAGATTCCGTGGGCATCCTTGAAGGTTTTACAGCGTTCTGCAGGTCTTGGGGCTCACCTTGATTCATGTCCTGAACCCGGAGTTAAACCCTAAACCCCGAAAGCGGCAAGCATCAACCCAAACCAAACGGCCCAAACCCAAAAACAAGAAATAAGAAAAGGAATGCTTTGTCTGTCAACACAAAAAACCCTAAACCCTAAACCCTAAACCCTAAATCCTAAACCCTAAACCCAAAACCCTAAACCCTAAACCCTAAAGCCAAGACAGCTGCTTTCCCGCCTGCAACACCAGTCCTTGTGCGGCTCGGACCACAGGTGTGGAGGCTGCGCGCGAATGGCTTAGGATGCAGGCTTTCGGGTGCGGCCTGAAGAATTTAAAGACGAGAGGTCTGGGGCCGCGGATAATTATAGGATGATGAAAGGTTTTGATTCCAGGGTTGTAGTACGCATCTCTTGATGGGGGATGCTTTCGTCGTGAATCCTTGCCTGGAGTTGCATATATGAATAAAGCTACTCTATGGAATTTTCCGCAGGCTCGTTCCAAAAGTAAGAGTGATCCAGCGAGTGAGGATTTATGCGGGATGGGGTGGTCCTTTATGATACACACCCACCCGAAACTCAGACCATCGCCGGTGATCAAATTCTATGGAGGCTTCCTTCCAATAATCAGAAAAGGTGCAAAAAAAAACGGGCCTGCATGGCTTCACACCATAAGGCTATGTCTCTTGAATACCGTGGTTTAGGAAAACGTTCTAATGCTTTAGGAAAACGTTCTAATGTAGGAACGGAGATATAAAGATACCCTGGCATGGCAACTCTAGGAAACTTTCGGTGGAGCTGTGAGGTTCACAACTTTTTGCCTGAGCCCTGACCAAACACGAAGCCCAAAACCCTAAACCCCGAAAGCCCCAAACCCAAAAACTCTGAATCTGGGCGCTGACCTCGATGCAAAAGCCCCAAACTTGATTTCTCTACCTGAACCCAAGACTGCCTAGACCCACCCTAAACCCTAAATCAAAAACCCCCTAGGCCCTACATCCTAAACCCTACACGTACACTGCTCACCGGTGGCAGTCCGAGGCCGCACCCCGTAGCAGTCGTAGAGCTCGCACCCCTTTTGCTCATGGTGACCTTGGATTTAGGGGTTTAGGATTTTGGGGTTTTGCGGCTTTGCGGTTTAATGGTTTATGCAAGACGACTGCGGAGCATCCAAACGACAAGCACGCCAAAATGCATAACAGGCTTAACAGGGCGACATACAATCTTCACTACAAATTCAGGCATTGCGCCGTTTGCGCGCTGTTCGTGTCAACTTTGGATAACAATTCCAGACCGCAACAGGACTACGCAATGAGACAGGGATAATGCAGAGCCTGTACTTCTGGACGTACTATCATAGCCCGAGTGATGGCGGAGTAATCCGCACCGTTAAGAACCCAAAGACATAGCTTATGTGGCGGTCTCCGGATATCCCACGGCACAATGCACGTTGAAGCCACTCGCACTGTACACACAGAAAGTTGTAGACTCTGACATCGCTCGGTCTGACTTTCATGTTCAAGCCGCTTATACGTCTTTAAACAAGCAAACAATAGCTTGTTTACCAAGCGATGGCCTGTTCAGGGCCAGAGAAGGGTAATCAGCTTCGCAGATGAACGCTTGCTTTTGCAGTGAGCCCATCTGTGTGGTCGAAGGCAATCTGCCAGTATTCCACCGGGGTTTTCGGGTTTAGGCTGGGAAAAATGATGTCCCAACACACCTATAAAAAGGCAATTGTTGTACATACTGTTGGGGTCCATGTAGGGTTGTACCCTAAGCCATCAGCCATTATGGGTTTTCGTTCAGGCAGGCTTTGGGGTTGATTGGAGATTCCTTTGGTCTAGACTTTTGTGGCATCTTCTGTGGGTTCTGTACCGGCTCGAAAAGGGTTCTGTAAGATCTACAAAGTGTTTGCAGGGTTGAGGGCTTTTGCTGGCTTGGGTTGACGCCTTCTGAAAAATCACGTAAGGTTTTGCTGAGAGGCCCTTCTGATTTAGGATCGTTTTTTGTTCAGTATCCCATCTAACCCCTATATTCATCGACAGAAGCCATCTTCCCAACCCTGTGGTGGGTGTGGGACCCGGACTTGGGTGTGGGTCTTTGGGTTTAGGGTTTTCGGTGTGTAGTGTTAGGGTTGCCGGCCAAGGAGCTTCAAAGTGTGCAAGATCCAAGAGAGCCTACCACGGTTTAGTGGTTTAGGGTTTAGGGTTTAGGGTTTAGGATACCCTTGACTCTGACCGTCGGGCTCATGGATATCCGGAGGACGTTTGGCCTCCTTGATCATGACTCGCGGCCGAAACAACCGGAAGAGCACGACGATGCTGCACGCGGCAGCTGCGCCCACAACTCTGCATGCAGTCGCCCGTGAGACCTGAACCCCAAAGCTTTTTTGCCTTTCCAAAACAATCTGGCAGTAAGTTCCGAAGTGACGCATGCCCCGCTGCTGAGCCGGAACCCAACCCCTGAACCCACAAGCCAGGTTTGGGGGGTGTGTAGCCCGGCACCCTCTCAGAAAAGAAGCCTCAGTTCCTGAGGGAGATCTTCGGAAATACAACAGCACAAAACCCAAAACCTAAACCCTGGCTCCTGAGGGGCCGGGCAGCACCAGACCTTCTTCTCGGGTGACCACGAGGTCACGGCCTAGGATGTAGGGTTTAGTGTTCAGGCTTTCGGGTTTAGTATTAAGGGTGTAGGGTTTAGCGTTTAGGGATTCAGGGTTTTAGGCGTAGCTTTTTGGTATAGTTTAGTGTGTTTAGGGTCGAGGGCTGCAGGTTCTACAAGAGCTCCTTAACAAGGCTTCGATCAGGGCTCCAAACTCTGAAAAGGGTTGGTTCCAAGGGTCGGACTTTAGGACTCTATGGCTTGGCCGAGGCTTGGTTGGGATGTGATGGGGGCTCCTAAACTCCTAAACTCCTAAACCCTAAACCCTAAACTCCTATACCCTAAACCCTAAACTCCTAAACTCCTCTAAACTCCTAAACCCTAAACCCTAAACCCTAAACTCCTATACCCTAAACCCTAAACTCCTAAACTCCTCTAAACTCCTAAACCCTCAACCCTGGTCCGAGAAGGTGTGAGGGTGCGTTGGGGTCTATTGGAGGATCGGCTCAGGGTCGGTCTCACAGAGCTTGAGGGGTTGGTTTAGGGTTTAGGGCTTAGGGTTTAGGAGTCTGTACCTTAACCTACCAAAACCCACTTTTTTGTAGGTTCTTATGATAAACCCTACTATGGGATCTATAGGTTCCGGTGGGTTAAGGTATGTTCACATCGGACCTTCCGGATAGAAAATGGCTCAGAGAGGACCACAGCAAGTCTCCGGTATGAAGCCAAACCAACAAACCTCGAAAATCCATTGAGACATGTCCCCAAAGACTCTAGAGCTCTATAAATCAATACACCAAGTGAGGGATATACCTAAAATCATAATGACGATCCCCCTCTAATTTACGTCGCATTGCCTGATCTAGGGGGTTTTGGAGATTTCGAAGGGTTCGTGGGGGAGTTCCTTCCCTTGCAGCGGATAGGCCAGCACCAGACTGCGAGGATTTAGTTGATTGGGAGCACGTTCCGACGTTTACCGGGTGGTACAGTTAGGGTTTAGGGTTTAGGGTTTAGGGTTTCCAAGGTCAAGTCTTTCGGTTCAGGGTCCAGGGAATTGGGTTTGGAGGTCAGGTGATCAGAACCTGAGCTCCCGGCAGTGTCGCAATCGTAGTGAGGGTAGCACCCAACATGATGATGCACACAGCACCAAGCCTGGCAATCACGGTTCAGGTTTAGGGTTTAGGGTTTAGGGTTTAGGGTTTAGGGTTTAGGGTTTAGGGTTTAGGGTTTAGGGTTTAGGGTTTAGGGTTTAGGGTTTAGGGTCGGGGGGAAGGGTTTTAGAGTTTAGTGTTCAAGGAGAACTGAACAAGGTGTAGCCGGGGATGGTGGAGCGGAAGAACAACATATAGACCAACAAATAATAATCATCATCATCATAATCATAATCATAATCATAATAATAATAATAACAAAATAATAGTAATGATAATAATAATAATAATACGACACGACAGGTACGTTGGAACCACAAGTTTCTGATACTGAGGAAGACCTCCAGCGAGTGTTTTCTTTGAGTCGGACATCCGATCATGCAGTGATTAGTCCTATGATGGGGCTTCCTAGAGCCAAGGTGCTCGTGCTGCGCATGAATAAGGTGTCCCTTATAACAGGAACCGGCTAGTTCTCTCACGCCCGTGCTCACTCTTGTGGTCAGCAGCTGCAGCAAGCCTCATGAGTGCGGAAGACAAAGATGCCCTTCGAAACAGCTGACATCAATACAGGCGACGCCAGTCCTTCTTCGTCAAAGACCAGGCATACTGCCAAATGTGGGAGTCGACATCACCTAGGCCAACCAACTTATTGAGGGCCCTATACATGGAATCGGCATCGTATAGTATATTTACACCCTAAACCCTAGACCCTAAACCCTGAACCCTAAACCCTAAACCCCAAACCCTAAACCCTAAACAGTAAATTTACATAATCATAAGGAGCCCAGGGCGCAAACTCAAGAGCTTTCCCGCAAGGCCTCAACAAAAACTCAATCCTAGATAGCTTTGGGTTAACGGCGTAGGGTTTAGGGTGTAGGATTTAAGTGCTTAGGGGTTTAGGGCTTAGGGTCTTGGGTTTACGGTTTAGGGCCCCTCAAACCGCTGACCTGTGGACGGTTTCCTCTATCACATGCTTCTTACCTCTTCTGCCTCCCCCACGGATGTGTTTCATTATAGAGTTTGGGGTTTAGGTCTGTCCAACGAGTACATCAGAGATTGTTTTGCTATTGACGAATCAGCATCCTCGAAATAGCATTGCAGACACAGTTTTCCTTATGAAACGACAACGATGCTGTCTTATCTGTCCAACCTCCTCTGCACTCACATCCTAAAACCTACACCCCTTAACCCTAAACCCTAATTCTGAACATCACACTCCTAGATTCCTACACCCCTAAACTCTAGACCCGAAACCCTACAACCATTTAGCCCAAAACCCCGAAAACTTAAAAAACCCTATACCTGAAACCCTTAGCACCCCAAGGATGAGTGGAGGATTCGCTTCTAAGCTTCCGCGCAGTCGTAGGTGACTCCGGGACAGCCACGGTGGAAGTGCTGGCAGCAAAAGGCCTCGAAAGTGTAGCAGCTCAGTAAGGGCAGGCATCTTTAGGATTTGGGGCATCGCGGTTCATGAGGTGAAGGATTTTGCCCCGTGGGTTCAGGATTTCGGATTGACGGCATTATGGTATGGGGCTGCTGCGATGATGAACGACTTGTGGCTTATTATGAGCTTGAGTTTAGGGTGAAGGGATTTGAACAAAGCAGCTTTTTGGGCTTTGGAGCTGAGGGGGGTCGGGCCGGGTCTTCCAGATGTGGAGGCTTACAGGACTTCAGGTCAGGGCCGTTGGGGTTTTAGGGTTTAGGGTTTAGGGTCTGTTCACACTTCACAGGCGAATTCCTGTTGGACCTGCACTCGAGAAAAGCTCCCAACAGAAAAAGCTCAGAAACTTCCTTCACGAGTCACGACTGCGACTTTGCTCACGACGACCGAAGACGTCCGGCGACGAGGCCTCCTCACCCAGAATCAAAGCCTCCATTCATCATCACCTTCACCTTCTACTAATGCAGTGTTTAGGTGCTAAACCCTGAATCCCGATCGTGGGTAAAGGCAAGGTAGAGGAGAGTTTCGGGTGAAGGGATCGAAACCACAGACGGCTTCGGGTTCACTTTGTGCTGCACTCTTCCTAAAATGCAGGAAGCCAGGCTATTCTATCACCAAAACCATGGCGTTCATCATCTTGTTGTGCTTTGACAATTGCTGGTTCTTGTTTCGTTGCTTTGTTACTATTATTAATGTTATTAGTAGGAACATTAGTGATAGCATTATTCTTATTGTTGTTAGTATTGTTCGTAATGTCATTAATCTTGCCGCTTCCATTGTTTCTAGCAGATTTCAACTCTGTTCATCATCGCCTTGGGCTCAACCCTTCAAGCCTGAACCCCTCAACCCCTGAACCCTGAATGCTGAAGCCCTCAAGGTTTAGGGTTTAGGGTTTAGGCTTTTGTTCTGAAGCCCAAACCGTACACATTAAGAAGGAATCAGAATAGGATTTGGGGGGGATTGACATTATAAGTATCACAAGAAACCTTTGAGAATGGTCCTGAAACACTCCAGGCCAATGGTGCCAGTTATCAGAAAACACGGGACCCGGTCTCAAAGTACAACTAGCTACTGATAAAAAGTGTTCTCAGAAACTACCATGTGAAATCCGAGTTCAGGGTTTAGGTTTAGGATTTAGGGTTTAGGAAGCCAAGTTGCGAACTCTACACACCGAACGCAGAAGCCAAAAAAGCAAAACCCTAAACCCGAATGGAGGTTCACCCTCAAAGCCAACCGAGGTCGCGGCTTTCTTCTCCACTGTCCAAGTGCCGATCGGCGTGTTCTGAGCATGAGACCGGATGCGAAGGATTTAGGGCCTAGGAAATCTGCGAAGATGAGATGCCAACCTCAATCCAACCCAACCCTAGGCCCTAAAAATCCTTTCGCCATTGTCCCTGATATATTTTGTAAGATAGTATGATATTATACAATATAATATACGTAATATAATATGATATATAATATGATATAATATATGATAATCTTAAAGAAACTCCTACTCCCGAAACCTTAGACCCAACCTTATTCGCCAAATGTCCACATTCGGGGTGGCCCTTGGCCTCGGTCAGACTACGAGGGTCTGGGGCTTCGGAGTTCGTGGGTTTAGGCAGGGTTTAGGGTTTCGGGTTTAAGCATTAGGGTTCAGGGTTCAGGATTTAGGGTTGAGGGGTTTAGGGTTTAGGGTTTAGGGTTTGGGGTTTAAGGTTTAGGGTTTAGGGCAGTCTAGGCTTAGTGATTCGGGGTTAGGGTATGCCTTCCACCAGATCAACTCCGCTGTCTGAGGGTTTCGCAAGAGACCCTTAAGTTCTACCAAAAAAACAACACAAGACCCGAAGAACCAAACCCGAAACGCTAAACCCTAAACCGTAAACCCTCTCTGACTTAAACTTCAACACTTCGGTCTGGATCCTCCTCTGCAGAGTGCGGCTGCCCGAACAAGGGCATCAGGATAAAAAGTCCACGTAAACCCTAAACTCGAGGACCCCTGAACCCTGAAATGCATCGTAGACTAGTGCGATCAGTCTTTCTCGGACATCGGACACCTGTATATGGCACCTCGAACTTCATGGTTAGGGTTTAGGGAACTTCATGGGCTTAGAGTGAACCTGAGCCCAAGGACACGTGAGCAGGCTTTGCCCGACTCACGTGCTAAGATCCGCACGCAATATTCGGGATCGTCCCTGGGCATTCAGCGGGCACTTCGCAGGAGGTCGTTTTCTCTAAGTTGAGGTCTAGCGTGGCGGGTTTGAGGTGTCGGGTTCTGGGGCGCCTTCCAAACTCACCGTATACCCTAAACCCTATAATCTCCTAGACTGTCAAAAGCGCCGTGGACCGCTTGAAGAACCCTTAAAAGCATCCAAAGGGGCCCTTCGTCGCGAGGGCAAAGCATTGAAGAGGGTTTGGGGGGGAGGGGCAATTTTTATGGTCCAACCATAGGAGCAATAAGGGAGTTGCTACGAAAATTCCCATACCCTGAACCCTAAACCCTATTCAGATGGAACAACCCCAAGCAACAGCCGGGCTCGAGGCTCATTGAATCCAGCATCCGGACACGGCGAAGCCGTCGTCGTCGTGCTACTGGCGTGTGATTTCAGTGCTAGGGCTTTCGGGCTTTATGGTGAAGCGTTTAGGCTTTGGGGGTGCGGGCCGGTGTTTGGGAGTGAGGAAAAATGTTTAGGATCCATTCCACTCGTTTCTAGAAGTCACATTTTGTAGGATCCAGATGTGGGAACTTCTTCACACCGCGGCTTAGGGCGCAGGGCCCTGGCTTTTACGGGTCCTTGTGGTATTGGGTCGAATGGTTTCGGGTCGTCGGGCTTGGAGTAATTATGCCCGAATCCCGGATTCCATTTGACACATGGGCCCCACACCATAAACCCTTAAACCTCCACCCTAAGCCCTAACAGCCCAACCCACAACACTAAACCCCAAACTCCAGCCCTTAAATCTGAGCCCTAAAGCCTAAACCCTAAACCCTAAACCCTAAACCCTCCAGCCCTTAACCCTGAGCCCTATACCCTAAAACGATCGCAGCTGGACCTGAACTCTACAGCTGAAACCCGCGTCCCTGCACCCCCGAGCCGCTACAATCCCTGCATCCTGAACTTAGGATTCCTAACCGTTGACGGGTAAGGTTTAGGGTTTAGGGTTTAGGGTTTAGGGTTTAGGGTTTAGGGTTCCCCTAAACCCTAAACCCTAAACCCTAAACCCAGGAATGGGGCTGCTAGCAAGACTAGCGGTAAGTGATGCGCAGAAAGCAAAGAGTCGACGCCCTCAGCACGAAATCCCAAGCTGCTCTGCATCCTGGGCCCCAACGCCTTTGCGTCTTCGGGTTTGAGGGTTTAGGGTTTAGGGGTTTAGGGGTTTAGGGGTTTAGGGGTTTAGGGGGAAGAAATTGAAAACTCGATGACGCTCGGGCTCCCGGCTTGAGACAACGGCCCTCGTTCTCACAGCACCATGCCTCGAGCTTGCTTTAGCTTCTGGGTGTGGGGGCTAGGTCCAGGGCTTTGGCTTGAGGCTTCAGTTCCACTTAGGATTGCTGCCAGGACTCGAGGGTTCTCTTTGGCTGTTTTTCCGGTTGAGTTTCGGGTTCAACCTGAATCCAAAAATCTACGGGGATACTTTTGGGTGTCTTGCCGGGGCGGAATCGCAACTGCTCTAAACCCCCAGACGCGCCCGTCCTCTTTGGCTGCATCGAAAGCTCGCACCTTGGCGATATTGGGCTTAGTGCTTCGGGTCCAGGAGTTTACGGCTAAGGGGCGACCTGCACTCCACATGACATACCGTCTTCAGGATGAATGACAAAGGCCCCTACATGTTCTCTATACTGAACTTAGACCCCTAGCAAAAATTATAATTATAGCTGCTTCTTAGGGTTTATAGTAGCCAAAGATTAAACATTATTTCTAAGTACCCCTAAGTTCTGGGTCCGGAAATCGGGCAGGGTGCGGATACCGCCACCGGCACTGGCAGTGAAAAATTACCGCCATGACCGGATCGGGAATCCGATGCCCTCTGAAACCCTAAACTTTCAACCCTCCGAGGGTTTAGGGTTGGGTTTCGGGGTTTAGGGTTTAGGGTTTATTGAAGCCGTAATCCCCAACAGGGCGGGAAATTCAAACAATGGCGCTATCCCATACTCGTCTTTTGTTGAGGAGCCCTAGGCAATAACGGGTACTGCCAGTAGTTTTTCTTCCACACCTACTCCACCCAAAAGCCTAAACCGATCTATTGGGGTTTAGGATGTAGGGGTTAGGGTTTAAGGCTTAGGGATTAGGGCTTAAGCTTCAAGGCTTAAGAGTTCGGGGCCTACATTTCAGGGTTTTAAGGAAAGTGCCGGCTGTCAGATCAATCGTCCGGAGGCACCCTAGACCCTAAACCATAAGCACCCTAACACACAGGGGCCCTCATCACTAGACTAGGGTTTCGGCATCTCTTCTGGTAACAGTGTTACAGTTGTGGGCCATGTTCCGACGCTACATAAACCAACCTAGAGCCTAAACTCAGGGAGCGTTTCGTAATTTGGATGCCGGGCGTGGCCTTTAGTTGGAACTCCAACCCATTGCAACTGCACTTTAAAACTTTAAGGAGACTTTAACAAACGGCGGTTTCAAGCTACAGCTGGCAAAAAACTGGACGAGAAATATCTACAAACAAACGAATATCTTAACAAAACCCACGAGATGGCGTATACAACAGTTGACAAACATATTAGGGGGAAGGGGTTACATAGATACCTAAGTCAACCAAGCCCTATATACCCTTAAGCCTAAAATCCCTAAACCCCTAAAAGGGAAAAACTTCCTTTTGCCGGCCCTAAACCCTAAACCCTAAACCCTAAACCCTAAACCCTAAACCCTAACTTCATTGTCACTGCAACGGACTTGACGTCATCTCGGAAACTACGATCCTTCACCAGGCGGCCGTGCGGGCGACTCAACACCAGGGCTTTGGGGATTCTGGGCTTTGGGTTTAGAAGTTTGGGGGTTTAGGGTTTAGGGTTTAGGGTTTAGGGCTTAGGGTTTAGGGGTTTGGGGGTTTTAGGATTCAGGGCTTAGCGGTTTGAAGGTTAGGGCTGTGTCTAAGATGACGATGATGAGCATCGCACTTGCTATTCTACCTGCCTGAAGTAAAGGGATCACGGGAACAAGCCCAGATGTTGAGACCTCTCGGATTTGCTGCACAGAAGATAGATTCTGCGATGCGGCAACCGAGAAGACCAAGCGCCGAAAAGAAGTAGAAGAACGCGGATTATGCCGCAGTGCGGCAGAGCCAATTCACGGAAATTCTTCCGCGAAGGAGCAATGAGATCTGAGCATGGAGGGTGAAACTCCACGTCGTCGGATCACCGAGAGACGACGAAAAAAACTCATAAAGTTCTCACTAAAGTCTTAAATGCGGTCGGTTCCGAATTGGCTTAGCCGTCGGAGGGAAAAAAGGACAAAAGCCGAGGGCACACAACGGTGCCCTTTTGATTGAGGACCGAGTTGGGAAGTCCTTGAGACGTGTTCGTCCCCATTCGGCCTTTTCCTTTGCTGCGGACTCCATTTCTCTGTGCATGATCCAAGCCACTCCCATCGTTCTGCTGCATCTTTGGCCCAGTCCTTGCGGCTCGCGGCTGGAGCCAGATGCGCAGTCAGACGACAGTGACGACCCGAACCGGGCACATGAACCGTCATGGAGAGCCGCAGCTACATACCGATAGAGACCCACTCCGCATCATCCGCTGGTTTTGGCTCCCGCTGCCATTCCGGCTTTCCCCAGGAGCA
>CAJNDV010020757.1:47935-65207 GCA_905221635.1 Symbiodinium sp. CCMP2456
TGCCATTCCGGCTTTCCCCAGGAGCACGTGCCCAAACGATCATAGAGGCGCCTCTCCACCTGGCGGCGCATCTTTGGGTCACATGCTTCATGCAAGATGTCAAGCCGCCCGCATTCCATTTTGTAAAACTGAAGATTAAAGCGATGCGACTGTGACAGAGGATGTTTCCTTTTTAGTATTTTTCGGGACAACCGTGATGAGGAAAGTCAAGGATTAACACGACAAGCCCACACCGTGTGAACCCATCAACCTAGAACCCTAAAACTCTAAACCCTAAACCCCTGGCCCCTAAACTCTAAACTTGGCTTTTGGGGCCAGGGTTTTCGTGGGTGTGGGGACTAGGGCTTCGGAAACCCTAAACCCATAAAGCGTATCCATATGTATCCTTGATCGCTTAGAGGTCGGAAAATGGCTCAAACGCAGGAAGGGGGCCTCTTTGCTTTCGTGGGAGAGCTAATCAGCTCTATCATGTCTGAGGATTTAAGGATTAGGTCTTATTGTCATTGCCGCATGGCGAAACACACCCCGGACCTTGTTCTGGAAAGCCTGCGGATGCTTTGCCACCAATGTGAGGTAAGCATTGAGCTCGCGAACGTAAAGTTCGTGTGTTCGCTGGTCTGGTGGCAGGACCTGCCGTGGAGTCGGAAATGCTTCCGGCACATGGCAAACGGTCGAATCCTGCATGTCGCGGACGGCAGAACCTGCGGCGCATCCCATTGCGACAAGCGTGTGCAAATCTTACTTTGCAGCCAAGAACGGACCGAGTGATGCTGTAGCTGGGCTGCGGGCAGGGAAAGACAAGTTGCCACCCGCACAAGTGACTCCCTCCTAAAGAGTTCTGCTACCTTGAATCCCGGTCCACACCGAAGAGTCATCCGAACACCATTCATTGATGTTAGCAAAGTGCGGAATAATGCCGTTTATCTTGGAAGCGTCAGCAGTATTCTCATCCGCAATAGCATCGCCACCACCGGCAGCGGCAGCAGCAGCAGCAGCAGCACCACCACCACCACCACCGGCGTCACTTTTTCTTCGAGTTAAACCATGAGTGCCCAACAAGCATAACAAGAATGACACGCAGAATAATCAAAAAAGATAAACCTGCCTATGGTAAATGGAGTGGTTGAAAAATGTTACGGCGGAAGACTCCGAGCCTTGGCCTCCAAAGACTAAGGGCTTCCCGACTTCGAATTTCGGGCTTCAGGGTTTAAGGGTTTCAGGGTTTTGGGATTAGGGTTTAGGGTTTGGGGTTTCAGGGCTTTGGGATTAGGGTTTAGGGTTTGGGGTTTCAGGGTTTTGGGATTAGGGTTTAGGGTTTGGGGTTTCAGGGTTTTGGGATTAGGCTTCAGGGTTTAAGGGTTTCAGGGTTTTGGGATTATTTAGGGTTTGGGGTTTCAGGGTTTTGGGATTAGGGTTTAGGGTTTGGGGTTTCAGGGTTTTGGGATTAGGTTTAGGGTTTGGGGTTTCAGGGTTTTGGGATTAGGGTTTAGGGTTTGGGGTTTCAGGGCTTTGGGTTCAGGGTTTGGCGTTCATGGTGTCAGTGGTCGGGAGGTCGCAACTGCGCTTCGGCAGGTTTCAGCTACTTCTTATCGATGACGACCATCTCCACAACAATCGCCACGTACATTGCTTCAGTTATGTAGCCTTCACCTGTTCCGCTTACATGCTGTAGAATACTCGAACGAAAAGCAGAATCAACAACAAACACACACACACACACAACCAAAACCTGCAGAACGGTAAAAAACTGCAAAAATAGTAACAGTCATGAATAGTAGTAACAGTCATAGTATTGACACTACTACTGATAGTAATGATAATAATAAGAAGAATAAGAATAAGAAGACGAATAGTAACAATAACAACAATGACAATCATAACAAGAACAATGATAGCAATAATAGAGTTAGTATTGCTGTTATTTTTGTTATTATCATTTCTGTTAGTATGATTACCATCATTACTACTGCATTTACTATCTTCAATATACTAGTTATTGTGATTATTGTTATTGCTATTAATGATACTCATAGTAACTAAAAGCATAACAACAATATTGAATACTATTGATAATGGTTATTATTGTTACTGAAGAAATAATTACCATAATGTACAATGAAAATCATGAGCCTGTATTGAAAATCTTTATCATGGACATGCTCTCGCTCACATACTTCCACTTAATCGGCAAATTGCTGTATGCGTTATCTTTGCTGTTTTGTGTTTTGGTATAGGTCTTTGTGGCTGTGATGTTGTTAACTGAAAAGCCCAAGCAGTTTTCAGTCTTAACTGCCAACCAAAAGAGAGCCAAGTTTAAGTATGGCACCAGTTGAACAGGTCCGAAAAGGCTGAAGCTTGCCACCCAGTCCCTCTTTAATGCAACCAGTAAATCAAACATCTAAGAGTCTAAGCCCTCTACTAATCACTTCCCCCTTTTAGTAAACACCCCCCCTAACGATAAGAACACATTGGGGCGAATCCTTCCGAAATCATCCCTGCCCGTTCAAACCTATTCTGAATTGGGGGGGTTCGAGGCTCCAAATACCGTTACAGCACAGTAAGAGCAAGAGCAAAAGCAAGAGCAAGAGCCGGAGTTGGAGCAAGGGCAGGAGCAAGAGCAAAAGCGGGAGCGTCAGCAAGAGCGGGAGTAAGAGCAAGAGCAAGAGCAGGAGCAGGCGCCTGAGACGCAGCAGAAGCAGTAGCAGAAGCCAGCGCGGGAGCAAGAGCCAGAGGAGGAGCAAGAGCACGACCCCTCGAAAGTGGCAGTAGAGATTAAATAAAAAAAAACCCGAAAAAAAAAAGCACGCTCCCAGTTTCTATTGGGGGGGGTCCCTCCCAACTTAATATTAGGGGGAAGGGATTACATAGATACCTAAGCCAACCAAGCCCTTAACCCTGAACCCTTCAGACTAAAATCCCCAAACCCCGAAAGCGTAAAACTTCCTTTTGCCGGCCCTAAACCCTAAACCCTAAACCCTAAACCCTAAACTTCCTTTTGCCGGCTTCATTGTCACTGCAACGTGCTCGACGTCCGAGCTACGATCCTTGACCAGGCGGCCGCGTGGGCGACTCAACACCAGGGCTTTGGGGATTCTGGGCTTTGGGTTTAGGGGCTTGGGGGTTTAGGGTTTAGGGTTTAGGGGTTTGGGGGTTTTAGGATTCAGGGCTTAGCGGTTTGAAGGTTAGGGCTTTGTCTCAGATGACGACGATGAGCATCGTACTTGCATTCTACCTGCCTGAAGTAAAGGAAACACGAGTTGGAACAAGCCAGATGTTGTGACCTCTCGGATTTGCTGCACAGAAGATAGATTCTGTGATGTGGCAACCGAGAAGACCAAGCGCCGAAAAGAAGTAGAAGAACGCGGACTATGCCGCAGTGCGGCCGAGCCAAATCACGGAAACTCTTCCGCGAAGGAGCAATGAGATCTGAGCATGGAGGGTGAAACTCAACGTCGTCGGATCACCGAGAGACGTCGAAAAAAACTCATAAAGTTCTCACTAAAGTCTTAAATGCGGTCGGTTCCGAATTGGCTTAGCCGTCGGAGGGAAAAAAGGACAAAAGCCGAGGGCACACAGCGGTGCCCTTCTGATTGAGGATCGAGTTGGGAAGTCCTTGAGACGTGTTCGTCCCCATTCGGCCTTTTCCTTTGCTGCGGACTCCATTTCTCTGTGCGTGATCCAAGCCACTTTGATCGTTCTGCTGTGCATTTTTGGCCCAGTCCTTGCGGCTCGCGGCTGGAGCCAGATGCGCAGTCAGACGACAGTGACTACCCCGAACCGGGCACATGAACCGTCATGGAGAGCCGCAGCTACATACCGATAGAAACCCACTCCGCATCATCCGCTGGTTTTGGCTCCCGCTGCCATTCCGGCTTTCCCCAGGAGCATATGCCCAAACGATCATAGAGGCGCCTCTCCACCTGGAGGCGCATCTTTGGGTCACATGCTGCATGCAAGACGGAGCATATGAAGGCCAGCCCATATCAGATATTCGGGGTGTGGAAGGCTGAGGAAAGATATTCAATTGCAAGGCTATGCGTGGCAAGGTGCTGAGACGTTAATGAGAGTTGCGGCTGTGACTGAGGAAGTCTACTTCGTCGGGACAACCGTGATCAGGCAACGCAACGATTAACGCTAAAAGCCGTAAACCCGAGCCCCAACCCTGACACTTCACGCCGAGCGCACGCCCCGAATCCTTAAACTGTCGACAGCGCCACTGACCCTTTGCATGGGCGCTCGAGGCTCTGACCGAGGCCCCCAGCCGAGCGTCTCGAGTCTCCAAACAACGGTGAGGGAGGACAAAGGGAACGTTAGAAAAGGGGCCCCAAACCCCAGCCAGGCGGGATCACGCGGTGTCTGGGGGCCAGCACATGCAGGAAGCCTCTCAAAGCCCTCCATTCCATGGACTTTGCGAGGTCTCCAAACTTCAGGAGATTTAAACAAAAGGACAAGAAGGCTCTCAATTTTTTGGGTTTGATAAAAATCTAACTCACCTCTCAGGGATAGATGTTTACACTGTTTACACATCGACGCCTCGAGCGACCTTCACAGGGCGTGAGGGGCGGGTTGTTTGTTGGAAACCCTTGCTTCTTGTCGAGCGGCCGGACAACCCGACACCCATCCGTCTCAGCTGTGGTTTGCTTGGAAATGTGGTCTTATCTAGAGCTGCAGAGAAAGCAACCCTGGAGGGGGTTTTGGGGAGTGGCTTTAGGCCCTAGACCCTGTTTGAGAATTGTTGAAGTGACCATGCTGACGCAAGCGCACGACTAGTGGATGCGCCCCTGTTCCTACAGTAACCGGCACACCCACGGCGTGCACATTGTATACACACCCTAACATTCCCCAAACCTGCTTGACCCAAGCTGGGGCTACGAACCCCTGAATGGCTGTTTCGCTGGAAGCATGGCCTACACCGGTTTCGGTTTTAGGGTTTGGGCGGGCGCCTAACGCTACTCTGGCCACCCTGCCGCCGTTTGCTTCTGACACTGAAAAGCCTGAATTGCTTAAAAACTCGAAGCCATAAAAGCTGTAAAAGTACAGTTTCGTTTGCATCTAGACTACAAACTACCCTAAACCCTAAAGCCCCGAACCCTACCCGAAACCCTAAACCCGTGTTCAGACTTTCTGGAGATCTCTGTAGCCCTGCACCAACAAGTGGGGACTGACACCTCGGCAAGGTGGCGCAAAATGGCCTTAAACTTGTTGTGATCACTACAACTATGACTTCTACTTTTACTTCTACAATTACAAGTATTATTGAACACTATTAGTATTTTGGTATAACTATTAACATAATACTTATTCAAATTATTGTTGTTATTACTATCTTTGTTTTGTTATTATTGCTACTACTGTTGTTGTTATTACAATTACTACTACCATTATTAGTAGTAATACAACTGTTCTTATGGTTAAAACTCTAAACTCTAAACCCTGGCATATCCACTATCACTTACAGCCGGAAATGGACTGAAGCGCAGCAAGGTGGTTGCCTTCGTGGCAGAGTTGATCGGCTTTACCCATATGAAGGTTGAGGATGAGGGTGCAGGGTTTAGGGTTTAGGGTTATTGCCAGTGTTGTGGCTCTTGGATTTGATGCTGCGTATGACGAAACACACCCCGGACCTTGTTCTGGAAAGCCTGCGGATGCTTTGCCACCAATGTGAGGTAAGCATTGAGCTCGCGAACGTAAAGTTCGTGTGTTCGCTGGTCTGGTGGCAGGACCTGCCGTGGAGTCGGAAATGCTTCCGGCACATGGCAAACGGTCGAATCCTGCATGTCGCGGACGGCAGAACTTGCGGCACATCCCATTGCGACAAGCGTGTGCAAATCTTACTTTGCAGCCAAGAACGGACCGAGTGATGCTGTAGCTGGGCTGCGGCCAGAGAAAGACAAGTTGCCACCCGCACAAGTGACTCCCTCCTAATCCCGGGCCACACCGAAGAGTCATTCGATCACCATTCATTGATTGTAGCAAAGTGCAGAATGTCGTTTACACCAACTACAAGGCACGAACTCTTGGAAGCCTCAGCGGCCTTCCAGCATCGTCACCACCACTACCACCAGCAGTGTCACTGTTTGTTCGGGTTCTCAATGGAATGTAGGGGCCTCAATAATTAGAATAGGGTTTTGGGGGTTCCTTTATTATAATTATAGTACAATTTACCCCAAACCATATTCTAATTATTCAGGCCCTTATATTATGTGCTTGGAGATCCCTAAACCCTAAACCCTAAACCCTAAACCCCAAACCCTGAACCCTAAAACCCTGAACCCTAAACCCTAAACCCTAAACCCTAAACCCTAAACCCCAAACCCTAAACCCTAAACCCCTGAAGGCTTTCAGTCTTGACCTCCAACGGCTGAGGCCTCGTGACTTTGGGATTCGGGCTCTGGGGTTTGGGGGATACAGTATGGTTTAGGGTTTAGGGTTTAGGGTTTAGGGTTTAGGGTTTAGGGTTTAGGGTTTAGGGTTTAGGGCTTAGGGGTTCTAGTGGTGGATAAATGACTGACAAAAGGGCCTAAATAAGTACCAATACTATTTTGGGCTGTTCCTCTCATTCGAGTTATAGTAATAGTATAACATGCCCCAAAACCCTATTCTAATTATAGGGGCTTACTAACTAAGGGTTATGGGGTGGTCGGAAAGTCACACTGCGCTTCGGCATGTTTCGCCTACTTCTTATCGATGACAACCGCCAGGCGCATTGAGTCAATTATGTTACCTTAAAGCAGTTTCGTTTACATGCCTTAGAATAGCCAAACCGAACGCAGAATCAAAAAAGCACACAAAAACCAAAACCCACACAACAGACCCATGGAGATTCCCTAAACTCTGAACCCTGAATCCTATAACCTAGATCCCCAGCAAGACAAATAATGCACTGACCCCTGGAGAGGGCCTTATGCTCCTTCTCGCACCCTAAACCCTAAACCCTAAACCCTAAACCCTAAACCCTAAACCCGCCTTATGCTCCTTCTCGCAGCAGTAGGCCTTCTTGGCAGCAGACCAGCCCCTGCAAGATCAGAGCCAGACGGGTAGGGAGTCTGGGGCTTTGGGTTTAGGGCTTTAGGGCTTTAGGGCTTTAGGGTTTAGGGTTTAGGGTTTAGGGTTTTAGGGCTTTTAAAGCCCTAAAGCTTTAGGGGTTTAGGGTTTAGGGTTTAGGGTTTTAGGGCTTTAGGGGTTTAGGGTTTAGGGTTTCAAACGGTTTCAGCTATTACTGCTCATCCTCGTGGCATCTCTACTCCGGCACCGATGTTGACTGAAGCTACCAACACCTGGGCCTGAACACGTAGAAGATGGCGTTGGGATAGATTATAGCCTGACGAAACAACGACGATCATGGAATGATATTACTAACTATTTCGGTTGCGGCAACCAGCCTTGCTACCACCACCACCATCGCCATCAAGATCAGGACCGCGATTGCGGCTGCGACTCAGGCGACGATGACGAGCGGAAGCTTTCACACCCCCGAAAGCCGCATACCCTGACCCCCAACCATCAAAAATCCCCAAGCCCTCCACCCCCATAGCCAAACCTTAAAATCCCTAACCCTCAACCCCAGACACCCCTAAAGCCCTAAACACCGCCAACACCACCAAATTGAATCTAACCTCCATCAAAAAAACAATGCTTCAAACCCTTCAAACACATTTAAACAGAAAACTTCATTTTCCGACGCTCTAAGCCTCTCCCAATTCGCGAAGCCGGCTGCACAGTCGTAGCCTTTGTTTTGTCATGAAGGGATGGGTGTTATGAGGGTTTAGGGTTTAGGGTTTAGGGTTTAGGGTCGGGTTCTATAAGGTTCTTTTAGGGGCTCTACTTTGGCTTCTATAGCGGTTATAGAAGGGTTTTGTTGGGTTTCATAGCGGCTTCATGGATTCTCTGACGGGGTTCCAGGAGGAACCAATGCAGATCCTACTCCCTGGCCAAGGATGACAGCCCTCGCAGTAGGCACTCTGAGGCATCCTGCAAGCTTTTCCTTCTGTGTGGCAGCAGAAATGCTTCCTCAGAGCTGCTAGGAGGCTTCGGGGTGCAGGGTTCTAGGGCCTAGGGGCTCTGCCCTGCACCCTACAACAGAAATCCCCAAGCCCTACAGTAAACTCTAGACCCCCAACCCCTGAACCCTAAACCCTAAACCCTAACCCTTGAGTCTTCAGGGTGTTAGGCTTCTTGGTTTACGGTTTGAGGCTCAAGGGGTTTGGGGTGGTGGGTTTGAGGGTTTGCCCTAAACCCTAAGCCCTAAACCGTGGTGGCTGGGTTTAGCGGTTTAGTATTTCGGCTGTTAGGGGTTTGCGGTTTTTAGCTGTGCCTCAGAGCCTGCTGTTGAGCTTTCAGCACCAGGCACAACAAGCGTTTAGGGCAAAGCGCCGTCTGTTTGCAAGACCAGCAAAAAGGATAGGAACGGCAACAACAAAACCAATCCCCATAGCAACACTGAGATAACACTGATGGGTTGCAACCATAGTAGCCGTGACTTTGGCGGCAAGGTCAAACACAACTACAACCAGCAACAACAGCAGCCTGCAGCAGCAGCAACAGCAACAGCCGCAGCAGCAACAACAACAACAACAACAACAACAACAACCACAACCACAGCGAGAGCGACAGCTACATCGACAGCGACAACGGCAGCAGTAACAAAAGCAACTGCAACGGCAACAACAACGGCAACCGCAGCAGCAGAAGCAGCAGCTGACGCAACGATAACGAACCACACAATAACCCTAATCTAGCCACCATCAGTCACCATCACCATCCCAGAAATCACAACAGCAAGAGTAATCATCATCTTCACCATGGTTATCATAACGACAAATAAAACATGAAATAATTACGACTGTACAAATATTGGCAGTAATAATCTGGGTAATTGATGATGATAATGACAACAAGAACGAGAGTATTAATGATACGGACCCAGGATCTGTGGGGTCGTCCACAGGATCTCCCACTGCTCAAAGCCGGTCTGAGCAAGCGATGGAGGAAAAGGGCGAAGGCGTTGCAACGTGAGGTTAGGGCTTAAGGCTTTAGGGCTTCAGTCTCTTTACGATTAACTTCCTTAAAGTGTAGCTCTCGAGACTTAGAAAATCTCCAAAGCGATGTTTGGGGGTCTAGGCTTGGAGGTGTGGGGCTTTAGGGCATAAGCTCTAGGTTTTTTAAGTTTGATGTTGGTGAGTTTTGAGCTTCGGGGTAGGTGAAGGCAAACCAAAGCACAAAGGTGGGAGTTGCAGGCACTTGGTTCAGAGCTTCGCTGACTTTGGTAGGTATCAACTAGACGCTGCTGATGATGGGGCATGCGTCATGGCGAGCTGTATGTCGGTCGTGGCTTTAGTTCGCAGGGTTTCGAGTTGAGGGTTTGGGGCTCGGAGCATTTAGAGCCCAAAGTTCCAAATCCCTAAACCCTAAACCCTAAACCCTAAAACCTAAACCCTAAACCCCTGAATCCGCACTGCTCCTGGCATCCTGGCCTCCTTTCACCCTGTAGGGGCCGATGCTACTCGCTGCTATGGTTTAGGGTCTTGGTTTAGGGTTTAGGGGCTATAACTGCAGCAGCCACCGCACAAGTTTACCGTCTTTCCTTTTGAGCCTGCAGGGATTTGGTTATGGCCCCGAAAAATCTCCGAGCACGTTTGTTGAAGTAAAGGCTTCCCTACCCTAAACCCCGAAAACCCCGAACTTGTACTCTAGGCGCCTGAATAAGTACCTATACTATTTTGGGGGGTTCCTTATCATTATACTACAAAGGGCCCCAAAACCCTATTCTAGTTGTTAAGGCCCCTACATTACTCGGAGGCTCATTAGACTTAGTGGGTCAACTGAGAGCCCAAGTAAGCCCTAAGCCAAAAACCTTTATGGAACTTGCAAAAACCTTCAAGCTTTATAAGTCCGTTATAAACACCCTGGACAAATACTCCTTGAAAATTAGCCTCCAACTCGATCTCAACACCCTAAAAGCCCTGCAGCCACTAAAAATCCCTGAAACCCTACGCCCTAGACCCCACTCTAAGCCTTAATGTCTCAAACCAAACCCTAAACCCTGAACCCTCAAGCACATGGCAAATATGGTTGTATGTTCTGCCAACCGCTTGGCACAGCCAGCCTAGTACAGCCAGCCCACTAAGCCTTAGCCCAATTCCTCCCGCCCAGCCTCAGCCAGCTGTATATCTACCAAGCCCAGCCCTACTCCAGCCCCGCCCAGCCCATTGAACCCTATACAATTTCTGTTCCAAGGGCAAAGGGCAAAAGTTCGAATTGCAAAGCAAGTTCGCATGGCAATGCAAAAAGCGAAATGCCCCCCAAAACTCCGGACCTGAACCCTATACAATTTCTATAAACCCTAAACCCGAACCAAACCCCTTAATTCGGCCTCACAGTCAAAGGTCTCCCCGCAGCCGAGGTGTTCATTTGCACAGCACCACACCTTCGGCATGGGTTTAGGGTTTGGGCTGTCGGGTTTAGGGTTTAGGGTTTAGGGTTTAGGCTGTAGGGTTTAGGGTTTAGGGTTTAGGGTTTGGGGTTTAGGCTGTCGGGTTTAGGCTGTAGGGTTTGGGCTGTAGGGTTTAGGGTTTAGGGTTGGCCTTTCGTTTGAAGGGGATGGAGGGTCGGGAGAGGGATTGGGGCTCGCGGTTTAAGTGGCCACCCAGACTCTTTTGCCATAATTCTGGGCATGTTCTGGCAGTTTCTTGACTTCTCTTGCCGGCTTTCCTAAACGCCCCCCTCGTTTGTCCAAGTTGAGGCCATGCCGACCGGCAGCCGCCAAGACAGCCTCACATTCCGGTTTAGGATTTGAGGTTTAGGGGTTAACATGCACTACCCGTGCGCGTCTGGTCAGTGATGGCCAGCCCCATCTGCCTGAAAAGACAACTTGAGGAACTGAACCCAAGAATGTTTGAACTCTTGCCGGCGGCTTGGGAGTGCCCCAGTCTCACACCAACGAGCACCCACCTAACCACACCCTTCTTCCTGCCGGAGGTCCGCTTCAGATTCCTAGAACAAGTCCTTTTATGTGTCCTCACTTCTTCCACCTTCTTCCAGGTCGAGTCCTGCCTTCCCGTAAACCCTAAAACCTATAACCCTAAACCCTAAACCCGCCTAGACCCTAAACCCTTGGCCCTGAACATTCGAAGCAGCAGCCAAATGGACTTTCTTCAGACCGTGGCATGCCCACGTCTAAAACCCTCCACCCTAAACCGCTGCACCCCTAAAGCACTACTACTGTAGGGCCTAGGGCCTTAGGGTTTAGGGTTTAGGGCCTCAGGGCTCAGGAGTTATGTAGGGTTTTGCGTGCCCTCAACCCCGAAGTGCCTTTGATCCCGAAACCCGCAACCCTCAAACCCAGCTACAGTTCCCCATAGGGAAAGCGCTGCAGAACTCCCATTCGAACCCTGGATCGAACCTGAGCCCTTGAAGCCCTCAGCCCTACGACTCAGAGCCCTGACCGGCAGTACCCAAGAACCTAAACCGAAAAAACCCAAACCCCCGTCCTTCTTCTGCGAGGACCAAGCTTCGGAGAAGTTCGCCAGCTGATCCTAGCTCGAGTGGGTTTTTGTTTGGAACTCCTTGTTGGGGTTCAAGTTTAGGATCGATGCGCTCATAAGTCTTTCCAGGCGGGTTTTTGACGGTCTGATCTGCGCGTTAGGTTCCGGTGTATTAAGTAGAATAGGGTTTGAGTGCATATTTTGCCACCATGATGATAAGGAGCCCCAAAATAGTACCGGCAATTATTCGGGCTTCTATATGGGTAGTCCTCTAAACTAGTGTCCCTTTTTAGGTCCCAGTAGTGCGGCACCCTGACAAAAAGGACCCTAAAAGGGACACTAATTTAGATAACTACTCAAACACAACCCTTTTAGTACCCTTACAGAAACCCTTACAGATCCCTTTCAGGATCCTGAAATTGACCCTAATCTAGAAAACTACCCATTGAAGGGTTTACGGCATGTCTCCTGGCAGTTGTAGAGCTTGCTATAGCCCTTCTGCTCGTGGTCCCAGCACCTTTCGGACTCTTCTTGGCTCTGGGTTTCGGGTTTGGAGTTTAGGCTTCAGGGTTTACGGCTTGGGGTTTGGAGTTTGGGGCTCGGGGTTGACTCTGGGTTTGACTTGGGATCAGTAAGATGAGCGACTTCAAGCGACATGGCGCCTCTACATATCCGAGGCAGCAGCCTTCTCAGACAGTCTGTCTAGCAGGATTGCGCCACAAAGGTCCACCCTTTAAGCCTAATCTCTAAACCCCTAAGCCATAAACCCCAAACCCTGGGCAGAGCATCAATGTCCCATAAAGACAGGAGTGGTGCTGCACACTATACGGGAGACTCTTGGGCTCGGGCCGAGATTCCTCACTATCATCATCATCTGGGACTTTCCGGGCATAGGGGACCCTAATATAGCCCCCCAAATAGTAGGATCCTTATTATAAGGACCCCCCAAATAAGGTACCCCTAATTTCGGAAACTCCTATCTGAATCTCTGTCAACAACACCAACTACAGCCACATCAACATCATAAACAACAACAGTTGTGAGATCACCACCACCACCACTACCGTCGTCCTCACCCCAACAGTAACCAAGGCTTTTATTAGACCTATGCCAGGCAAAAGCCATCCGAGCCAGTGACCATTTCTTTTTCGTCGCGTTCCAGGCCGTTTCCTGGCATCTGCAACTGCTTGGCCACATCTCAACAACGTGTTGCGCTTTTTTTTTTGGGGGGGGGGGGTGGGGAAAATAGCGTTTAGGGTGATGAGCTTGGGCTCAGGGGTTTAAGGCTTCAGGGCTCTCTGGCTTAGGCTTGGGACTTTGGGATTCGGACTGGCCGCAGGTTCTCAATCTCATGATGAACTACCAGGGCTGCTAAAGCACTTGATGTTGACCAAAACGTCCAGTTCAAAACATCATCCGCTAAGTTGTACACCAGGCCCGATACACTCTCGACTCTAACTCCCCCTCCAAAGGAACAACGCGCCCCACTCGGGGCCTCCCATAAAAATCCGAGGTATCTTTTTGGGAGGGTTTAGGATATTTAGGGTGTAGTTGGGGTTATGGGTCTTGAGCTTAGGGTTTAGGACGCAATTGGGTGTTTGTGACTCCGTGGAACCTCAAACATGCGACTCCTGAAGGTCCAAAAGCACTAGGACCCCCCGGGGCCCACCACAGGCCATGAACCTTCAACTGGCATGACACTACGGTGCAGGGCTTTGGGTCTTACTGGAGGAGGATAAGATGTACATGGAAGGTGTGACGACGGTTTGAAGCGGCCCTGTGGATCACGCAATAAGTCATCTTACTGATCGCTCTCCAGAACGCGAACCCGCACCCCTTGAACCCTGAAGCCAGAACACATCCCACACTCGTTCACCCCAAAATCCACAAATCCGCCGCTCCAAGAAACAAGAACAACACCCAAAGCCCTGATCCCATAATTTCTCCCCCCCCTCCAAACATCGTCATTTCAAAACCCTAAACCCTAAACCCTACAAATCACAGCCCGGGGCACCCAGTTTTCAAGACCCAGGTCACAGTTGAAGAATTGCTCACAGCCCTTGTGCTTGTGGGTGCAGCACCTCGGGGCTCGTGCTTCTGGGCTCATACCCTAAACCCTGAACCCTAAAACAAACCTTCTGTGAGGTTCGGGTTCTGGTTCTGAGGCTTAGGGTTTAGAGGGTTCAGGGTTTAGGCTTTTCCGTGGTTTTGGGGGTTAGGGGTTCATGATCGACTAGAATGTCCGTTAAAACCTAAAACACGTACTCATCGAATCATAGAAGGAACACCCTAAACCCTAAACCCTAAACCCTAAACCCTAAACCCTAAACCCTATTCAGGTGCCTTTGTAGGGTTCAGGTAGGCCTTAGGTCCTAGGGTTGCTTTTTGTCGGCAACCTTGGGGCCGGTCGTATGGTAGCTTAAGGCTACGCTTTAGGGTTTAGGGTTTAGGGTTTAGGGTTTAGGGTTTAGGGTTTAGGGTTTAGGGTTTAGGGTCTAGGGTCTAGGGCTTAGGGCTTAGGGCTTAGGGCCTGGGCTGCTTCGATATGTCGTTTACGAAGCTATGAGGGCTCGATTTGTCATGGTACAGGTAAGCCCAAAACCAGAGCAGAATCGTCTGAGGGCCCCTGCCAGTCCTTCTTATCGGCCGACCAGCCACGATCCTGGGCAGTCCCCAAACCCTCAAACCCTAGACCCTAAACCCTCAAACCCTAAACCCTCAAACCTAAATCCTAAACCCTCAAACCCTAAACCCTCAACCCTAAACCCTCCGGTTCCTGTAACGCTTCCTCCAAAGGTCGGATCAACGGCTGCTACAATAAGGGGATAGGATTGGGTTCTCAAAGAATAAGCCTTTGGGGGGTGGGGGTTATACTTGACTGGAGGTATGCCGAAATATTCCGACCCATACAGAGGGGGTCTCGGGGTCCATGGGGGCATTTAGGAAATCCCATGAGGGTTCGGGGATAAACGGAAGCGACGGTTGGGGGCATAGGGCTGTTTAAGGAATGGCTTCCCCTTACCATGCCGACCCAGAGAGCGCAATGCCCCTAGTTGTAAGAAATCCGGGGTTCGAGGGTCATAAGATTATAGTTTTACGGTTAAGGGTGCGTTCTATCAACCAGCTGTGGTTGAAGGACGTTGCAGGTTACAGGGTCTTGGGCTCTTTGCAGAAGGCCCTCAACTCTGAACAGTCCGACCTGACGCCGTTGAAACCTCAGGGTTTTCCGGGACTTCGGACTTCGTGTTTGCAGGGCCTCTTTAGAGTCCACACAGTTCGGGTTTAGGGTTAAAGGGTTTCGGGTTTAGGGTTTAGGGGGTTTAGGGTTAAGGGGGTTTAGGGTTTAGGGGGTTTAGGGTTTTGGGGGTTTGGGTTTAGGGGGCTTAGGGTTTGGGGTTTAGGGCTTAGAGGGTATAGGGTTTAGGGGGTTTGGGGTTTGGGGTTTAGGCCCTTTTAGAGGCGAATGGGGATGCTGGGCTTTTGCGGGCCCTCAATCCCAGAACCCTCCCGTGAGGGCCCGGGCCGCGTTCTCCAAGCCCTTGTCGCAGTCGAACATGTCGCCATCCACTTGCTGGTCGGTGTCCCAGCACCTTCAGCCGAAAGCCAAAATGTAGGGTCTTGCTAATTTCAATAGGGTTTTGTGGTATATTAGACGATAGCTATAACTATAACAGGGAACCCCAAAATGGTATAGGTAATTATCCAGGCCCCTATTTAGCAGTCCCGAAGCCCATACCCTCCATCTATTCGCCCCTAAGCCCCACCAGGGTCAACAGAAACATAGGACTGGGCATGGCCCCCTAATTAAGTTTGCACGAGGCGAAGAGCTCAGAGTGATTCTTGCATGATTACGAAGGGGTTGCGTCACAAAAACAGCTGCATATATATATATATATATATACATATATATATATATATATGTATACATGGTCCCATGCAAGTATGTGAACCAATGCACACCAGCCACAATTCCCCTTACACCACCAGGAGAAAAGATAACTCCCATCTCGAAAACCCTAACAACCCAGAGCTTGTCTTCAAAACAACTCCTGAAAGGATTCATGGGCCCCAGACCCGAAGCCCTTAACCCTGTAACTCCTAAACCTTAAACCCTCAGCCCGGAACCTAAACCCTAAACCCTAAACCCGAATCCGAAACCTACTCCTAAACCCTAAACCCTAAACCCTAAACCCTAAACCCTAAACCCTAAACCCTAAACCCTACACCCTAAACCCTAAACCCGAATCCTAAACCCTAAACCCTCAACCCTCAAGGCCCGCGCCAGCTCTTCTTCTGAAGACTCCAATCATGCTCCTCGGCATGTCCGGGGCATTGGATTTGGTGGGGTCTTGAAGGAGTCAAGGTTCAGGGTTCAGGGTTTAGGGTTTAGGGTTCAGGGTTTAGGGTTTAGGGTTTAGGGTTTAGGGTTTAGGGCTTTGGGCTTTTGGGTTTAAGGTTCAGGTTTTAGGGCTTACGGCTTAGGGTTCAGGGTTTGGGGATGTGGTCTACGTCGGCCGGTGTAGGAAGGGTGTAGGAACCATACGTCTTGCTCTAGGGGCCACAGTTTTTGTCAGGTTCCCAGAGGTTCCCACTAGTTACTAGCAGCGAACTTTAAACATCCTTATAAACCATAACGCGAAGCTGCTTCGAAAATTTGGGTTTAGGGTTTAGGGCTTAGGGTTTAGGGGTATTCCTGAATTAAGGGGTGTTGGGCTCCATGGGAAACCCCTAGACCCACCCAAAACACCGTTTCTGGCACTGGACTCCCCCGCAAGATGGGTTTAGGGTTTAGGGTTTAGGGTTTAGGGTTTAGGGTTTAGGGTTTAGGGTTTAGGGTTTAGGGTCCGGAAGTTCAGGGCTCGGAGTCCAGGGCTTAAGGTTCTAGGATTTTGCTTTTAGGGCTTCCGAATTTAAGGTTTATATGGGGTTTTTAGGGTTTAGGGTTTAGGATTTCAGGTTTAGGCTTTAGGGTTTGGGGTTTAGTAGTTTCTGAAACAAGATGATGAACGGCCATGGCCCGAAAGGTTAGAAAGAAACCCAGGACAACCTGGACCCACTGTCACAGGCTCTCCCCGTAAACCCTAATGCAAGGTGTCCGGTTTGTCGAGGTTCCGCGAATCTTTTCAGTCTACGGGTGAAACAGATCGCCAAGAATCGAGAATCGAGCAAGATCCACAGTGCTCATGCATCTTCGAAAGCCCAGTATTGCAACCCTAAACCCTAAACCCTAAAAGCCTTTCAAACGTACTGACAGGACCTTGAAGGCGCTAAGCGCGTTGCAAGCCACTGCTCCCGTGCTGCCTACATTGGCACGGCTCGGAAGCAAATTCAGTTTGGAGTTCGGCATCACAGCACCAAGGCATGTGAGCTCATGCACCTAAGAACCCTAAACCCTAAACCCTAAATAAAGCCTAAGCCCTGAACCCTAAACCCTAAATCCTAAACTAAAACCCCTAAACCCCAAAACCCCCTAAAACCCCTCAACCCACACGCCTCGCGATTCAATATTCAAGCTCACAGGTCTCGCCATCATCCTCCGCGCAACTTGTTGGCGAGGCCTGGAAATCCTACTTGCTTGGACGATGACGATGATGAAAGCAGCGACGATGCTGGTTGCGGCACCATGGCTACGTCGGGCGATGGTGATGGTGATGGTGATGGTGACGGTGAGGGTGAGGGTGAGGGTGAGGGTGTGATGGTGATGGTGATGGTGATGGTGATGGTGATGGTGATGGTGATGGTGATGGTGATGGTGATGGTGATGGTGATGGTGATGGTGATGGTGAGTG
>CAJNDV010020768.1:8986-22836 GCA_905221635.1 Symbiodinium sp. CCMP2456
AGAAACCTAGCAAGAACAATGATACTAGCATGTCCAACAAGAATATGATGCTGGCGGTGATGGTGGTGGTGATGCTGAAGACGACGACATGATGATGTTGATGATGATGATGATGATGATGATGGCAACGGTGATGGTAACGATGATCATGACGAAGATGATTATCATGCTGATGACGAAGATGACGACGATGATGTTGATGATGATGATGATGAGTATGATCGACTTCAGCCACTGACAGAAGTGAATCACTATGCCGCTGGCAGTTTCAAGCTTCATGCTGAGGTAGAGCTTCTGCCGGTGAGCTTGCGGGCAGTTGCGGCTGGAGCTGCTGCTGCGGCCGCGGCAGAGGAGGGAGGTGGGCAGGCCGAACTTTCAGCTCAAAAGTTGGCCGCCCACGCATATGCTTTCGGGTGGGTCATCCTTAATTTTGCCTTACCTGACTGAAGGGGTACCTTTAACACATCCTTGTTGTGTTTCTTGTTTAGGCACAGTCTGGCCTCCCAGATGCAAGTGAGGCATGTGATGTTCGGGAGAAGCATATAATATTGCACATTTTCTTGCTTCTGCTGCTGGCATCTTCGGGGGCAAGAGGTCACAATGACTTGTCCCGTTTCTTTAGCAGCACTCTGCGAGCCATATTAATGCGGCTGAATGCTTAGAGTGTAGCAAGCTTGAGGCGCTTGCTCTTTTTGGTTTTTCGTTGCCGGAATTTTGAGACTAATAATGATCAGTACATGTGCCCGTACGAACAGCTGTGGAAGCCGGGTCATACAGTTGCTCATTCTGTAGCGACTACGGAACAGCCAGTCAAGTTTGAGCAGTGTATCCCGAAGTACGCACGCACTCCCACGGGAGGAGGCAGAGTTGCCCAAACCAAGTCGTGGCATGCGTAACAGCGCCCGAATCACAGGCTCAGTAGATTCTCACCAACATGCAGGATTCCAAATACCCTGTAAGCTGTGCTCATGCGCGGCCATTCCCAAGGTTTCACTGCCGAGCGGATCGTGCGAGCAGCAGGTTCCGTCCTCAGGTTGATGGCTCCTAGAATCTGCTTGAAGGGTAAGTTCTGGAAAACTTGCAGGATTGTCCAGAATATTACAAATCCCCTGCCGCTCCGACAGAATTCTGCAGAGCCGTGTAGACATACATTCAGAAACTTCGGGGATTTGTCGCGCATCCGACGCTGCTCTCAACCTTTTTCAACACCTTGACCATGTCTTTTGTCGGTAGACTTTCATGTCTCAGGAGCGATTCCAGGCTTTCCCTCTCTGGAAGACTGATACAGGAAGGACGTGGATGTGTCCCGTGATGTCGCTGCACCTATCCTATGCCCCTCACCATGTCTGCAGAGTCCCAAGCGCGAGCGAGTCACTCAGCATAAACCCATCGCATACACCCAAACTCTCCCCCTTGGCCCTAATCATCTCATCCTCGTTTTTGTGCACATATCCTAAGTGTGGGTTGCAATTAAGGTTCCGCGGCCGCCTCCGCAGCGGCTGCTTTGTCCGGAGAAGATCAAGCAAGAATCTGGGCCTGACACGTATGCTGCTCGCGGGTTGCCAACATACTGTCGACCAATCACTGCAAGAATTTATGACATTTAGTGTCTACTGCTAATATTCACAGCAAGGGCAGCAGCAATTGTAAAATACAGTAGTGCCACTAGCATATCAGTGAAAAGAACAAACCCAAACAGCACCAGTAGCAATGCCAAGAAATCCTACTTTCAGTATGAATAACTAGAAGTTGTATACTGCTGCTGGTTTGACAATAGCAATCCAGACTCGCAGCAGCCAAACTCAAAGCTCAACAGCAGTGTCTTCGACTACCAGTCTTTCAAAATGGTTGTGCCTCGGCATGAGGCAGCTACAGGTATCAGAATGATAGAAGTACTCCCGCTGACCATTATCGAAATTCTGCTGAGCCATTAAGCTTCACAGGAGGCTCTGCTTGATGGTGGTTTCGGGGTTTTCGATCACCGCTTTATGTGCAGTCTAGGTGACCGCAGCAGTTTGAGTCGGAAGCATGGAGCTCCACACCAAGGCTTTAAACGCCGTTCTTCTTATCGACGGTCCAGCCTCAACCTTCGTTTGTCTGTCGTTTTATTCACTCAGGAGTGGCAAGCGAGGCTGCTTTGGAAGCTGCCATGCAAGCGGGCATGACGGTGGAGGACGCTGCGATGGCAGGCAGGAGCAGCTGCAGCAGCAGCGGCCGCAACAGGGGGTTTGTCGGCGCAGATCCAAGCAGCAGTTGCAGGAGCAGCAGCATCGGCGGCTATGAGTGGCACGAATGCAACAGTGCAGCGAGTGGCAGAGCTGGCAGGAGCTGCTGCAGCCACAGCAGGGGCGTTTGCGAATATGACCTTAGCCAACATGTCGTACGCAGCGGGACTTGCAGCAGCTGAGGCAGCCAGTGAGCTAAGTGTCGACGACCAGGCCGCTTTGGCAGCAGCTGCAGCAGCAACTGCTGCCACGCAGAATGCTGCTTTATCTCTAGAATCACAAATGCAGCTGTCAACCCCAGTGGTGTTGGCCATCATCGCCAATGCCGGGGTCAGTGGACCGGTTGCCGCTTCGATCAGTGGCGCTGCCATTCAAGCGGCCTTGCTCAGAAGTGTCAATTGCTCGGCAGATGTGGTCCGACAAGTCGGTGGAGCAGCCTTGGCAACTGTGCAGACGACGAACTTGACTGCATCGGATCAGGCAGTCATATCTGGACAGGCAGCGGCGGCCGCAGCAGCCAGCTGCAACATGTCAGCTGCCTTGCAAGCAGAGCTTGCTGCTGAGGTTGCAGCAGACGCGGCAGCAACCATTGGCAACATCTCTCTTCAAGAGCAGGCTTCGATTGCTGGGCAGGTTGCAGCATCCACAGCCACGCAAGCGGGCATGACGGTGGAGGACGCTGCGATGGTGGCAGGAGCAGCTGCAGCAGCAGCGGCCGCAACAGCGGGCTTGGCAGCTGATAAGGTGCCTGCTTTCCCATTTTGTACTATCACTGGAGAGGCCGACCTGTAAATCTTATTTGCAGCTGCAGACTGTGGCACTTGTCAACGTGCTTAGCATGGGTAAGGCCTGTGTATTCTGTTGGGAGGTTATCACAACTTATCCCAAAGAAGAGTGGCAAATCAGAGAGTGTGGAAAGTAGGGTGGCCGTAACGACGTTCGGAGCATGTTCTTTCAAGAACACTCAGATCGGCATTTCAACTCCTCCGAACACCTTACAAGCCCATCCTTCCCGGCCTGAAGGTAGCAGAGGCCGCTTTCGAAGCTGCTGGTCAGGTGAGGCAATGACAATGTCATGTGCGTGTGTGTCTCTCGCTCTCCCTATCCTCCCTCGCAGGCCTGCGCGCACACGCACGCACGCACTCTCTCTCTCTCTCTCTGTCTCTGTCTCTGTCTTGGTTTTTCTCCCTGTCTCTCTGTCTCTCTCTCTCTCTCTCTCTCTTTCTCTTTCACTGCCTCTCTTTACATATAAATAAAACCACATCAATATATAACATATACATATATAATACATGCATGCACACGTATTCATTTGTTCATCTCTTGTTTTCTGTTTATTTATGTGTATTTACGCGTAGATAGGTAGAGACAGAGAGACGAGAGAGACGGAGATACAGAGTTACGCGGGAGGGAAGGAAGGAGGGCAGGAGGAAGGATGAAGGAAGGAAGGAGCATCGATGCTTGTGATGGAGCAGGCATAGAATCAGGACAGGATCCACTGCCATGAATGTCAGTCAGCATTTTGCAAGTTGGGTATATTACCGTCGTTTACTGTTCCGATTGCGACCACTGGTCTTGGAATGCTGGATGTGGTAGGGCTCTTGCAAGAGAGAATCGTGGAGTGTCGGGGTAAAGCTCAGGACTGAGAGCAGATTCGAAACGATTTTTCTGGCGCAGTTGCAGAATTATGGTCTGCAAAACCTGCCACATGAAATCATATGACTTCCGGACAAGAAGGATGCTGTTCAAATCGAATGCCTGTGCAGGTGGCTGGTGATGGCGGTCTGCCTTCTCAGGCTCTGGAAGGTGTTATGAAAAATAAGAGCTCAAGGTTTTACAGGTGCTATGGTCCGCAACGTTCTGCTGCTGCATTCCTGGCTGGACAGCGAGAAGTCGTCAGAGGGCGCCTACCAATTGAACTACAGAACCCAGAACGGCTTTCGGTGCCCATCTCAACCACCTTCCTGGAGAGAGTTTACTCTCAAAATGACCAGCGACGGCATGCCGGAGTAGTTGAGGCCATCTCGATGGGTAAGTTAGACCTAACGTCACTCTTGACATTTGTTCTGAAGTTCTCCATTCGAGAAGTTCCGTATTATCTGCGATTTCAGCAAAGACACGAACGAAGGACCCACCGTTTTGAACAACCCCCGCATCTGTGTCGAAAGTTCGACCGGTGATGGTGCGGGGCGCAGCCATCCCAAAGATGCGAAACATCAAGGTGCCAGACACCACGTCCGAAAGCCTCAGCCAAGAACCACAGAACTTTTAACCCAAAGGCCCTGAGGTCCTCGATGCCCCCTCATCCGTACCATGCAGCCTTTTGGCAGGCACTGGCCCAACTGACATCCGAAGCATTGATCCGCAGCTGGGCGATACCCTACAGTCCCTACAGGCTTTTTGGGATCCTCGGGGTTGCAGATACCATCCTTGGAAAGACGAGCACTTCAGTCACCGGGCAGTACCTTTGCATGTAAACTGTCGCGTGCCATGCGAAGTCTGAGGCCCTCCTGATTGAAATGATACCCAGTCGGACAAGCTCCAAGAGCAACACAAAAGCTGCCAAGGCACATACTGCAAGCTGCCTCGAACCGTCGAGGTCAGCCCAGCCCCGGTGCATGGCTCTCTCCTGTCAAGACGATGTTCGACAAACTTCAGACTGCTACTGCTACTGCTACTGCCACTACCACTACCATGCCTTCTATTATTGCTGCTACCATTGCTCTCCACTACTGCTACTGCAGCTACTACTGCCTCTGCTTCTACTGCTACAACTCTGCTACCACTGCTGCTACTGCATTGCTGCTACTTTGCTGCTACTATGCTACTGCGAGGACGATAGTTGGCTTGAAGAGTATGATAGCACGGAGAACATGCCGCAAGCGAGGAGTTGAATTGCATCGAAGCTTGTGCATCGAGGGCGCAGACAGTGGCATCTCGGCGAACAGCAGAGGGCGGCAGCTAGAGCTTCAGTTTTTGTTGGGCTTCGTGGATTGAGCTCGGGTTTTATGCATTTGGAGGCTCGAAGTTGTTCGGAGTAGGTCGCCCGGTCGATTTTGAGAGGGCTGGCAGGAAGGGAAGGAGGCGGCCGGGAGGGAGGAGGGAGGGTGAATAATGTGAGCCAGAAATTTTGTCGATACGCAAAGAGCGCAAGTGACAGTGCGAGAGAGCGTGAGAACGAGCACGAGCAATGCGAGAGTGAGTGAGTGAGTCAGTCAGACAGAAAAAGATCGAGAGAGAAAAACAGGGGGTGGTTGGGCGGGCCGAAGGTCTGAGTGCGCCAGACGACCCCTAAGCCCAGCAGAACGAAGAGAGAGAGAGAGAGGGAGAAACAGCAAGAGAGAGAGAGAGAGACAGAGAGAGACAGGAGTTTCCCCCTGCATCATAGACCTGGCGAAAGAAAGAGAGACAGAGAGAAAGAGAGAGAGAGAGAGAGAGAGAGACAGAGAGAAAGAGAGAGCGAGAGAGCGAGCGAGCGAGCGAGGGGAGGAGGGAGGGAGGCAGGGGAGAGGGAGGGAGGCGGGAAGGGGGCTTCCAAAACTGCAAGAAGTTTGTCCCTAAGGTCCTGGAGCCCTCGGGCATGCTGGGATGCTCCGAGCACCCTTCGATAGCCCGGAGCTTGGCTCGACCGAGCGTGATGGTGATACTTCCGCCGCAGATGCCCAAATTATTGCTTGCCCCAAGCTTCACCGAAAGTGTCACAAAGTTCTCTACTAAGTCTATGTAGCCTTTCAAGGTGTTGTGCTACAGTGATTCACGGCTTCAGGGCTTGCAGCGGTGATGTGGAAGCTGAAAGAAAGATTGGGAAGGCGAGCGTCGTGGGGGTGACAGCAAGCAGTCAGATGTGATGTTCCGTTCGTAATGACGATGATTTGGACAATGATGCTTGTGATGGTGCTGACGATGCTGATGATGGTGATGATTATGATGGTGGTGATGCTTTTGGGATAGCGATGATTACAGTCTGACGATGAGCATTTACAGTCTCATTTGTCGTGGTGATCAATGTGCTGATGGGATTCGTCGTTCTCATCAGCTTTGGCTTCGGATTCATCGGCACTGACGACGCAGGTTCACGGCTCTGCCATGTCAAATTTATGATCAGAGATCAGGTCGAAACTTTAGGCTCAGGATGTCTGGGCTGACATTCCAGGTTGTCACTTGGGAGTGTGGCGAGGGGTTTGAGCATCGAGGCCTCTCCGAAGCAGGACCCTTGACCTACTTACGTGGTCATGGTATCCATCATCCGGCTTGAAATGTCCAACACTGCAACACTTCGAAGATGGAAACAATCGGCTTGACGCCCCAAGCGGCTGTCTGAAAGTTCCATCTGACGACGAGCTTTGCGCAAGTTGAGGGGCTGCGCTGCGGGGTTTTTAGCTTGGAATCTTCAACAGCTTCCAGGACCCTAAACCGCTGTACCACATGGGTTGAGTCTTTTCTCCATTTGCACAACTCCTGTAAGTCCTAAGCCACGGCAAAGTGCATTCCAGGGTTGTTTCAAACTGGGAATCAAGGTCCTCCTCATAGGAAGATGTGAACGTGAATAGTCTAAGTATCTGACAAAGACAAGTCAATTTCAGGCCACCGTCAGCTTGACTTTTGCCATCAATTTTGAGCGACTTGGCTGCATTGTCCGGAATGTGGCTGACGATCGTACACTTTCGTGCTCTGCGATTGAAAGCTAGGTCCTTGCGAGCTTCAAGTATCCTAGTCAAAAAGGGTAGCCAGGACACAGCAAGCTCTGCGAACATACAGACCCGGGTCATCCAGGTTCCTGCACGAAGTGTTGATGTTTTACAATTTTGGAGTTCTCAAGGGTCGCAATTCTGGACTTGCCTCAATGCCGTTCCCGATAAAGTGGCTCTACTCGGGTTGATTTGGGGTGTTGTAGTCGCATATTGATAGTGTGTACTTCTACCAGGCAGGTGCATAGGTCATGTTGACAATGCCGCTCGGTAGACATAGCAAAAAAGCTTTGTGCCTGTCGATGAGCTGCCAACAGCTCGGAAATGCTAAATTTCGTGCTGTACGGCCAAGCAGGGGCACCCAAGTGCCTGAGACTAAGATGATGCGAAACCAATAGAAGTTCGCGACGTGTCGTTGAGATGCTTCAGGCCACATGGGTTTGGCAGTGATAGCATTCTTGCAAACGTAGTCAGCAGGAGAACAAGAACATGAGCCTGTCTGACGCACCTTTAGTTCGGGTAGCATAGCACCATGACTGCCTATGCACATTGCAGGCACCGTCGTGCGGACTTCGCGCGAAGCCTCCTGAAAGGGCTCACGGAAGCACTCGACGCCTCTCCTGGGACACTTTGCTGATTTTTTGACTTTGAGGCTTCGGCTCCAGGCAATCAGTCGATACGTCAGGGAGTTCCTTCCCGTTTGCCACCTGTTTTTTTTCAGGATTCGTCCCCAGTCATGTCACACGGATATCCTTACCTCACTATTGGGCTTGATTATCAGTGGGTCAATATTACATATCCATGTCCTAGTTTGGCTTTCGTGCTTTCTTTGTGTCCTAGTTCAATATTGGCATGATGCAACGGGTTGCAATGTGGATTGTCAGGGGTCCTGTGCCGGTTACATCCACATCGCAGCTTCGACTGTTTGGTTGACTACCTGTTCGTGCATGGCGAAGTGAAACTCATGTCAACTGGTTATTCCGGTCCAGGGTTACCTCTGCTATCCAGCTTGGATGAAATGCTCTACATACCCGGCTGCTGGTGGAAATGCACACATCTCCCATATAGTCTGTATTTTGTTGAGAAGTTCTCGCCGGATGGCAGGAGACCTTTGATGAACAGCAGCTACACTTGACCTCCCAGCTATAAGCCTTCCGCCCCTCAGACTCGCGGCAAGACATCGTCAATATGTCCTGAAGCACCCTTTGTTCCAGGTTGCACGGCACTATAGATCTTAGAATAATCTTGCAGTCATGCAACGTCAGACTACCCTCAAATGCCGCCAAAGAAATGAAAAGGCACCTCGCTGTTGCGTCCTTGCAGAGGGGGTCCTTGATTGCTGCCGTGGCGGTTCTGGCTGTGCCAGGCCAGTGGCGTAACGTCGGACTCCGGGGAAGAGGGATGATGCTGAAGGTTCTGGGATTTAGCACATTTCGGGCGTCAAAGTCTTGCAGCCGTTTTTTGTAAGGCCATTCTAGGGCCTCTTTTAAAGTTCAGGGCAGAGTGTGACCTGCCAACAAAATGGCCACCTGCAAGCACATGCAGGCGATCAGAGCTCTGCATATCTCATTCGGCAACTCGAGGAGCACTGTGTCTGGGCAAGGTCAGTGCAGGGCTTTATGGGTTGCAGCATGCGGATTTCCGAACAAGGAGATCAGTTGCAAGACTTCTGCTACCGATTCGAACAGGTTCCAACAGTTTGCTTTTTTTTTTTAGTGAATCTCAGGGAGTTCCAAGTCGCAATGATGTCTTTCCAACGTGGTTTCAATCGAGCGGCCCGCACCTCTGCACCCGGCTCTGAACCAGAGGTCTTTGTCATGACCTCTTCTTGAATCCTGTCCAGCTATCATCGGCTGCGTGAATCCGAATTCAATCTTCGCCACTCCGGGTTCCTATCCACAGCCACAACTTCGCAGAGCCTTATGCCGTTGGCCTCGGCCTTCAGGGAAGCCCGGGAAGCACGAAAAGCTCGCAAGTGCTTCTCCAACCCTGACGCCGTCGTGCCTACGCTGATCTCCGCAGACACGGCTAAATCCCAGCAGTCCACACCTCAAGTTCAGAAGAAAGTTTACCCGAAACCCGAAGCGCCCAACCTGCTGCTGTCGCTCGGAAAACTTAGATAAAGTTCAAAAGCTTTCTGGATTTTAAGCCTTGCCCTCTTGAAGGAGCTTTCACTGCGTGACTCCTTTGCGGGCATCGAGGCGGGCGGTCAAGCCGCAAGCCCCTGATTCTGTGGACGGCTGCATAGTGATGGTGTGACGTTTGCGTGTTTAGCGTGTCAGGATATCAGTACTCTTCCTAGCAGCGGGCCTCCGAGATAGGTGCGGGAGCTAATTTGGGGCTGCAGCCTGATTGTAGGAGTTGCAAGAGTGGCATTTAGGTCTAGGTCTCAGTGGCTTCCAAATCGAACATGCAGGACTCCATATTGACATCCCAGTCCTCGGTGTGTCTTGCAGATGCTGCTACATGTGGAACCATGCATGCCGCACGTACCCCAAACCCGATGCCGAAGCCTTGCTGCAAATTCGCTTGGACAGGCGTTCCTCGCTGCCATCACCACCCCAATGCGCCATGGCTGCAACATTCTACATCCTAGGGTCGTGCAGCTTGCCTTTTCCAAAACAAGTTCTCCAATCTGCCTCATTCTGCTTCCTGACAGTGCGGGATAATTACGCTTTTCGGCATGTGGTTGTCTGCAGAATTGACATTTGGATACCACAGCATGCCGAGGTCCTGTCAATGCCTCAAACCAAAATCTGCTACCCTCCCTCGTCCAAGGAATTCGACCACTACCACCACCACCTCATCCTCACAGGTGGCTCTTGTGCAGTTCATGCTTAGGTTGCGAACAAAAATCCAAACCACAGTCTATGGGAGCATGATACACTGAAAAGCGGATATTACATTCGGCCGCGCTGTCCTTGTACAGGGCGCACGTGGCTCGAGTAGAGGTCGTTAAATTCTCGGCGTCGAGCTTATTCAGCGCTTGGGTAGCCACATACCATTTGAAGCCGTGAAACCTATTGAGCCTCAAAGCGTCTTTTTCATTTTCCATGTTTCCCAAGGCTTCGGCGTCACAGAGTCATTCGGCGACGACCGCAACGACCTCGACCCGGGCTCAGAGAAGGCTTAGCTGCGGGCGCCCTCATTCGTACCCACGGCGGTAAAACAGCCAGACACCCACACCCATGCCCCTGAATACACCGGGACAGAGACAGAGACAGACACACACACACACATATATATATATATAGCTATATCTGTATATATATATATGTATATATAAGTTTATAAGTATACATATATATATATAGATATCTATCTCTATAGCAAAATCTGTACACACAGGTACATGGATGCATGGAAGCATACATACATGTGCCTTTTCATATACTGTAGCGACAGCTATGTCGTGAGACAGATAGACCGACAGACAAATTCGATAAGATAGACAGATTCAGCTGGATAGTTCCTCGTTTAGACTCTTCACTGCTAACCCGACATCGCCTGGCAGCACTCCTGTATGCGTTTGCGCAGGTGCATGCAGGCAGGGCTTTTGCGCAGCTTTGGATATTTCCGGAGCAAGAACTGCCCTCGCCAAAGAGCATGTCCGATGGCACGGACTTTTGAAACAAAGTCGGCGGGTTTTGAGCATTTCACGTGATATGTTGCCTAATGGGGCATGTGAGATATATTGGATATATTAGCCTTTCTTGAAGCGGCGTTCAAGTTCGACAATGTGAGAGCGGTCTTGAATCGAAGTCTTCGAAGTTGTAACCCAACGTGAGCACCCGACTCATCTTGCAACAGTCCGGTTTTTGCCCGACCGGCTTTCTACAAAGTTTGTCTCATGCATGAAGACCGCGATGACATGAAACATGCTCTTTGATTTTCCTTTCCGAGGCTTTTGCTGGAGGCCACCGTACTTTCTTGTCTTGAAGTTTAGATTTCCGGCGGCAGGAAAGAACCCCGAGCGGTCTTTGCACTAGAGTCACGAGGTAGTGCAGACCGCTGTCGAACAAGAGCTGAGTGTACATTGGTTTAGTCGCGATGTCCTGTAAGGCACAGACTTGCCTAGCTGTCCAGATTGGGGTTCAAGGTTCCGAATCATGGGCGCTTATTCAGGACATGACATGTTGCACCGACTCTTTCTGCTAGTCGTGATTGTTGTCATACCGAAAACAACTGTGTTCAAACTTGTCCTGGCAATCTGGATGTTTTCGGCATGAAGGGGTTTTGAAAAGAAGTGCAGGTTTCGTAAAGTCCTGAAGCTTCTCTTCCCGGGATGTTGAGGTGGGCTATACAAGACATGGTTCATGATGGCCCCGAGTCGCGCAGGTTCCCACGAACCTGTTCAGCACCACGGACACCAGTTTGGGCGCAGAGGTGCTGCATGTACGAGAGGGTTGCTGTGAAGATGGAGCTGATTGAAGTTTCTGCTTTCTGTTGGCAGCATGGGTCACCTGTGTAGTGAATGTGTAGTGAGTGGCTTCATGATAGGATTCCTGTTCTTCCAGTCAGTCATGCGAGATCCTCGTGTTGTGCGCGTATCCACACCATCCATGCAGTTTGTTTACGGCTCTCCTCGTCTCGGAAAGATGCTGCGACTGTGCAACGACCCCATACCCTTTCATACAAAACTAAGCTGATGCTATAAATTGGTCAACGTGAAGCCTCCGGCCAGATTCCTCGGATTGTGGGTGTATGAGGGCGGACATCCTGTTTGTAAATGCTCAGTTCGAAACCCCGAAGATGCAACGTACCAACTGCGAGGCACATAAACACATGACTACGCCAATACCTATAAACGAGCCGATAAGATAAAACAGTTGCTAAGCAAAACGGCAAATGAATGAGTGCGTACATGTAGACAAGCGAAAAACATAGATAAGAATCCATATGATCAGTCTGTGTAAATAAGCAATTCATAAACAATCAAGAAACAAATGAATTCATATGTGTTCAGAAGATATGCGCACATATTCTGCCGGCGCAAGCATTGAAAGGCCACACTCCTCATTTTCATTCAGGAGCACCCAGGATGACATCGTGTCACGGTTTGGAGATCACCAGACCCACTGAAAGACCACTCGAACCAATACGGGCGCGGCACTGTGGCGAGAGCGCAGTTCCGTGAGAAGGCATCGCCCAGGCCTGCAGCTGAGAGCGACGAGCCAAACTCGCTGAACCTACCACCCAAGAGTTCTGCTTCTTGTGCAAACCCACGTAACTACACGGACATTCATACATGCATGAACTTGCAGGACTCATGCAGGCACGCATGTTTGCATGCATACACACATTCATCCGTCCGTTTGTCCATCCGTCCATCCATCTATTCATCGTACCATGCATCCATCCATCCATCCTTCCATCCATCCATCCTCCCATCCAGACCTGCCTGCATGAACACAGGTGGCCAACGTCTCTCCAGTTCAACATTACATCCTAAATGCAAAACTTGGACCGGGAAAGTTGAAGGCAAGTTGGCTTATCTCGCGGAAGTTGTTGCTTGCAATGCCGCAGGTGCAAATCCTGTTCGGTGCTGCCACCTTCCTTCTCTCTGCCGGCATCTGTGGCCGCAGATTTTGGCACCGGCCAGTACTCAGTATGGGAGGGCTTGAAGTAGAGTTCCATGATGATCCTTTTTCCATACAAGCGCAGGAGTTAGATTTACATCTCAAGGGTTGGTAGGATGCTTGACATCGAGCGGTTTTGAGTTGGGCTTTATCTCTCGTGAATGCTACGGCTAGAGTAGCACATGGCATTCACAAGAAACGACCACACTCTTCCTGCAAGCCCTGAGCCACGACGTGTATCAACCAAGGCGCGGTGGCCTACTGGTGGCTCCGGCACCCGAAGTCTTACACGCTAGAGACGCTGCGCAGCAGACAAGGCGGGTGGGCGACTGTCTTGGGTGTTTCCCTGAGCCCAGACAAACGTAGCTATTCAGGAGTTCCACACAAGGATTTCTAGTTATGACTCAAACTTATGACAGGCCAGCACCCCACACCAGACATCGTGAAGTCTCCTCCATGTTGGTTTCATAGGCATATGTGACTTTTGGAATGGGCCGTACAGGCCACAAGAGGCCGTCTACAAACACCCGGCCACACAAAAAGCAATATTGACAATTGGCTGCAGCAGTAGTAGTGGTGGTAGTAGTAGTAGTAGTAGGAGTAGGAGGAGTAGGAGTAGGAGTAGGAGTAGGAGTAGGAGTAGGAGTAGGAGTAGGAGTAGGAGTAGGAGTAGGACTAGCAGCATCAGCAGTAGCAGTAGTGGTAGTGGTAGCAGTAGTGGTAGCAGTAGTACTAGTGGCAGGAGCAGTAGTACTGTACTGTACTACTAGTACTGATAGAGAAGGGTTATTATTAGTAGTAGTAGTAGTAGTAGAGGCAGCAGCAGTAGTAGTAGTAGTAGTGGTAGTAGTAGTAGTAGCAGTAGTTTTTTTAGCAGTAGTAGCAGTAGTAGTAGTAGTAGTAGTAGTAGTGGTGGTGGTGGTGGTGGTGGTAGTAGTAGTAGTGTTAGTGTTAGTGGTAGCGGTAGTGGTAGTGGTAGTGGTAGTATTAGTATTCGTAGTAGTTGTAGTAGTAGCAGTAGTAGTAGTAGTAGTAGTAGTAGTAGTAGCAGTAGCAGTAGTGGTAGTGGTAGCGGTAGTGGCAGGGGTAGTGGTAGTGGTAGTGGCAGTGCTAGTCGTACTCGTAGTAGTAGTAGTAGTAGTAGTAGTAGTAGTAGAAGCAAAAGTATTTAGTAGTAGTTGGTAGTAGTAGTCGTCGTCGTGGTGGTGGTGTTGCTGGTGGTGGGGGGGAATCGGTAGTAGTTGTTGTGGCAGTGGTAGCCGCCGTAGTCGTCGTAGTAGTAGTAGTAGTAATAGTAGTAGTAGTAGTAGTAGTAGTAGTAGTAGTGGTAGTGGTAGTGGTAGTGGCAGTGGTAGTCG
>CAJNDV010020768.1:38024-49243 GCA_905221635.1 Symbiodinium sp. CCMP2456
TGCTGCTACTGCCGCTGCCACTGCCATTGCTGCTACTACAGCTACGGCTGCATTTGGAATGCTTTTCGGTACTGCTTCGATGGCGCTGTTTAGGTTTTTGACTTAACGTAGAAGAAAACAATTGGTGTTTAGGGTTTGTGTGGGTTCTGTTCGGTGTGATGTCTGTGTGGTCCCCGATGCTGGGGACTGCTCTTTATCCCAGAACTTCGATCCAGTCCAAAGGACCCAAACCCAAACCAGACAACACCTGTGAAATCGGTGTTCAACTCTCGTCTCTCTCCTGAGTCCTGGCATCGCGGTTCTTCGTAACCCGTAAGCTGTTGCTGGAGCTGCATCAAGCAATTTCACCTGTGAGGCTGTCAAGCCTTCTGAACGACGAGAATCCACTGGAAGAACGACTTCCCGAGGAAATCTAGGGTCTCTGGACCTGTCTGCACTTTCATAATCTTTCGAGTTGAGGTGTAGTGGGCAGGGCGAGAAAGGTCGGCCTTGCGCACCAGTGTGAGGCAGCAGCAGCCTGTGCAGCATGTTGCCTTGTCACGGGGCTTGCAGTTGATGCCACTTGCGACGGATCTGGGCTGGCTGAGCTCGCGGCTGTCAAGCCATCATCATGGAAGCCGGGTTGCCATTCGCAGGCCCTGCGAAAGTGAAGTACTTGTCACCGACATGGTCGAATCGGTCGGGAGTGCGGTCTTCTAGCATGTAGCCTGCCGAAGTAATTACATTGGCAGGTCTTTTTCGCCAGGCCATGAGTTGTCGAGAATGAGGATGTGCAACAAGAACACAAAGGCTCATTGGTCTCTGTGAACAAGAGAGCCAGGGATCAGCTGATCGACCCCCGCAAAAGCTTCCGAGCCAGCGGCATGTAACCTCATTAGTTTCTTCGTTGACCCTTGCCGTACGAAGCCTGACTTGCTGGAGTTCTGGATTTGAATCTCCGTCTTCACTCAAAATTTCGAATCCGCCGAAAGCTATCGGTTTCAGGTGGTTGTTGTATGTTGCAGCACAAAAGTCCCACTAGGGCCTTCTCGTGCAAGCTTTTCCGTCGCAATGTTCAGGATCCTGCGGCATTGATCCAGCTGTTCGGTGGAGAGGCCCCAAAACCCTGTCAGCTGAATGCCGGCATCTGTCTCTTTTGCAGGTACTGCTGCGATTCATTGCATCCTGTATTATTGGTGATTGTCGCAGTTCACGGGTCGCTTCAGGTGCTGAACTGTACCTAGGAACCCCGTCCGCAAACTCTGGTGCAGCCCGAACTCGTGACCCCGAAAGGCCTAACCCGCAGTCCCTAGATCTTAGAGCTGTCCTAGAAGACGTAACAAGAACAAGCAGGAGGCACGAACTCGCAATCTGACGACCATCATGCTCGTCATGGATGTGATCATGAATGCGGTCGTCGGTGGTGATCTCGAAGCTGATGAGGATTATGTTTACAATGATGCTGGTAGCGATGATGATGACTATGATGGTAATGCTGAGAGTTGTCCCGATGAGGTCCGTGAAGATGCTGATGCCAGATGATGGCCGTTCTGGAGACGATGTGCGTGATGATGCGGATGATGATGGCTGTTCCGGTGAGTGAAGTCATCATGATGTTACTGATGAAGCAGCAGTGGTGACGCCGTCGATGATCACAGGGCTTGCGAGATTGAACGGACATCGTGTGATGTTGATGTTTATGATGGCGCGATGAGGATGACAATGATGCTGATGATGCTCGCAGTTCCCGGCTAGTTCAGTCCGTCACCATTACAACTATAATGTTTCCGCCCGAAGTGGATGATGCCGTCGCTACGCAGCTTCGAGATGAGTCTCGCCATGTAGGATGCTTCGAGGGTTCACAACCTTCGAAAGCGCTCAGCTGGCATCCCAGCAAAACTGACAGACGAAGTGCAGGTGCCCGAGATCGCACTCCCTCCTCCGCGAGGTCAGGGTTATCTATCTGGGTTCAGACGTGCCTTGCGACTCAGGTGTTCAGGGCTTTAGGGGCCTGTGAACTCCCCACTGTCGGAAGCCCACCTAGGATCGAAAATCCTTAGCCCAGATGTGTTGTCTCCAATGCTCGGGTTTCCATGTCTCTGGGCAAAGTGAGAATGCTTTCAGGAGTTGCTGTAGCCTGGAGATGGCAGCTTCCTGCTCCAAGTCTGGGTGTTAAGGGGCTCTGTGTTCCTTTATGGGATCCACATGTGCTGGTGCATCACTGAAAACGTGAGAGGCATGTAGACTAAATGACACGGAGAGCTTACCAGCGGCACGTCTACTTTTGTTGCCTTGGGAAGCGTTGCATGTCAGACATCTAGCAGCCTGAGTCGGACCTCGCGGCCTCGCAGGAAGTTTGGTTAATCCGATATCCGATATCCTTCACCTTTAAATTTCAGAGCCTGCAACAGATTCTTTCGGTTTAGGTTCAGAGCCATTCCAAGAACGGTTTTAGTATCCGGCCATGCTCTCACGGAGCCCTACTTCAAGAGGCCATTGAGGCCATCCTTACTCGTAGCTACCCTAAGCGAAGAATGAAAACAAGTATCTACTTCCTGAAATCACACTCCATAAATCCTGGCACACAGCCCGACAGCACGAGCCATCAATGCTACACATACATGAAATGTGCAAGGCTGTATGTATGAACGTGTGTGTGTGTGTAGTGTATGTGTATGTGTGTGTGTATGTATGTATGTATGTATGTCTGTATGTATGTATGTATGTATGTATGTTTGTTTGTTTGTGTATGTAAAGGTATGTATGTGCATGTATGTGGTGTATGTGTATGTACGTACGTATGTACGTTTGTACGAAAGTACGTATGTATGCATATATATATGTATATATGTATGCATGCATGTACGTGTGTATGTATGTATGTATGTGTGTATGTATGTATGTATGTATGTATGTATGTATGTATGTAGTTATGTATGCGTATGTGTATGTGCATGTGTATGCATATGTGTGTGTATGTATGTGTAGGTAAGTAAGTAAGGTAAGTAGTAAGTATGCATGTATGTAGGTAGGTAGGTAGGTAGGTAGGTAGGTAGGTATTTATGTATTTTTGTATGTGTATGTGTGTATATATATATATATACATGTATGTGTATGCTTCCATATTCGTATTTGTCGATTTCTTTGTCGAATGGTTTGTTTTAGTGTACATAATTACCATACGTTTTTCATTTAATAATTAAATCGGTAAGCGAATTCTGCGGCCAGCCAGGGCATTTGCCGTGGCAACCTGAAGGCACGGAAGAGGGGTCATTAGGTCGGCTTGGCTTTGTGGCCGGGACATGGCAATGAAGCACTTGTCGTGCAGCTCAGCGGGTGCTGCGACGTGGCCTTGAAAATGCACGTATGGTCCTCGGAAAGGATTGATGAACGGCGACAAACATGTACGTTCATATGAGACTTGGATTCGTGGGTGAGGGCCTCGTAAAAGAGCATCCGAGGTGACAGCAGCAGCAACAACAGCAACAAAAGCAACAGCATCGTTTGCATCCACGCCGAGGAGAAGTACTTTGGGGCACTTTAGTGCGTGGATTCAGCTGGGGGGATGCAGCTCTAAACAGGCTGTCTTGGGACTCAACCGTGGACAGACTGCGACTTGTGCGTCACCTTGCCAGGTGATCTGTCGGAGCTGCAGCCCAAGGTCTTGTCGTCTGCCTCACTGCTGCAATAATGCGAAGACCCGGATCGTCGAGTGCTTGGCACCACGATGCCGTTCGTGCACGAGCAGAGGGCAAGACATGCAAAAGTGGAGCGAAGCCACAAAAACCTCAACATAGAATCTCCCAGCAGCCTTTGGAATGGAATTGCAGCTCCCAGCACCATCCAGCACCACAGACAAGAAAGCCAAGGCTTGTGCATGTTTGGGAGTTAGAACTCCGGGTTTGCGCATCGAATTCGCAATCGTTCACAGATGTGAGCGAAGTCTGGACGCTGGGCCTCGATTGCAGGGTCGACCTGACTGATTTGGTGTATTCTTCTTGACCGCTAGATGTTTTATGCGAGGAGGGATCGTTTGCAGTCGTGCTGGAGTACTGAGACACTGTGACTCCAGTTGTTTCGGGGATCTGGGGACTCTTTGCAAATGCACATGCTTACGAGCTTGTGCCGGGCAATCGCGCGGGATCAACCATACCATGAGATCCGATCTCCATTTCTCACGACTGAGAGTGGGCTCTCTAGACGAAGAGCATTAAACTAGATTCTCAGAACTACAACCAGTGCGGAGCCACGAAGACGCGAGCTCGATGGAGCGGGGGTATCACGGCGGGGAGGTAGAAGCGCCGAGGTGGTCCAGGGGCCGAGTCGAAATCCTGCCAAACTCGGCCTCACGGTGTCCCGAAATCCTTTGAATTCCACACCCAAGTCGTTCAATATCAGCATCAATGATGGAAGCCCCAATGACAAGAGAAGCAGCAGGCCCAGCGCTATGTTTCGAAGGAATCGGCACAAGTGTCTCTGGCTGGCATGAGCCCCTATCTTTGTAAGCAGAACTGGTCCAAGTTCCAATTCCGTCCAGCTTGCACCCCGAGTCTAGCGATCATGCACCCAGCTGCGAAGCCCACGGCTTTTGTAGAGACTACAGAGTCGAACTTCTGGCTGTTGCTGGCCTTCGTGCTCCACACTGTGCATCCTCGGGTGCAAGCTCCCCAGCATGAACCCGTGACGACGAGAAGTTCAATCTACGTTTACAATGCATTCCTATTGTAGAGGCTTCTCAACTCAACTGGGCTGGTGTATACATTTTGAGTATTGAGTCTTGGGGAAACTCATCAGCGGTAGTGCAGTATGCGCCTTGTCAGCTTATTTTCGTTTCTTTGGCATCTTCGTGCCGGTTTCGGTCAAACGTGCGCTGCGGTGCTAATGGTGATGTGATAGTTTTGTTATGCCGCTGCTTTTTCCAACTAGAACTAAAGTAACGGTGATCAGTCATGGCCATTATTATCATGATTAACCATGTCGCCTGCTGCTTTCTTAACTACTTCCGAATATTGCTTTGCTGCTACTGCCATCGCCACCACCACCGCTCCCAACCCCGTCAGCACTTTCGTGCAGGTAACGGGAGTAATGGGCTACTGTTTTCGGGGGCAGAGTCTGTTTTGCGCATGTCCTCCAGCCCTAGGCATAAGAAGCGAGCTCTTGAAAGCCAGAGATGTGCCCCCGGTCTGGCAGTTGCAGCTGCCCCATCGCCGGGCATGGGTGTCGCGAAGTGTTTAAGCGAGTGTGTGCCGAGTATTTATCGCACAAACACAAGATGCTTTAGTCGATGCGAGGCATGTTTCTCAATCCCGAAGATTCCGTGCACGATGCAGCACTCGACAGTTGCAGAAAGGCGCACCCACAGACAAGCTCAGGAACAACTGCTGAGTCTCCCAGACGGATTGCGATGTCTTCGGCGGTTGAGGTTTGTCCTATTCTTTCAGACAGGATGCTGTGTTCGCACCGAAGGTTCCTTCGTGCTGCTGGGCCTGGGGAGATGTACTCTTGAACACGTGGGGTCGTAGCGCTGTGATTTTCGAAGATTGATATGTAAACTCGGTGTGAGCCTTTCGAAAATCAGGATGAGCACCTTCAGGCCATGCAATGCCATGCATAATTGTCATTTCGATCTCACACCACCAAGTGCGCACAGCTTCCACTAAGCCAGTCAAAAAATCCTCAGACCCAAGCTTGAGACACCCTCGTTTTCGCGGCGGTTTGCTCCTCGTGTTGCGTAAGGCCTCGTCTGACATTCCCGTAGAACCCCAAGGGATACTACTGTAACTACCTCTTCACAGCGCAGAAAGCTAATCTCTGATGGGCAGTTGGGAGACTCAGGAGGCTTCTGCTTGCCGTCGTCTTAGACGATACATGCACCCACGCTTGCCACATCTCCGAATCTCCGAATGGAGATTTTCGGAAGCCACGCTTCTCTTGGAAACAATGGAACATGGCCAGGCAGGCAGAATTACGGAAAGCACCGCTCGCGGCGCACCTCGCATCCCACTCAAGTGAAAATGGCCCCCACTCCCGACGTGCCATACTCTCGTCAGAATTCAGTCTACTAATCTTGGAGATGCTCCCCCGTCCGAGCCAGGACCTGAAGTTCCTGCACAGAAACACTGCACGGTTCAGATATGTTCAGTTGACAGGGGCTGCAACGAATTCCACGGACAGTTGGTCGGGTGTGGCTGATGTCCAGTATGTAGACCGCCGGAAAGCAACAAATACAACATGCATACAACATAACATGGCTTGCTGAGCACAGGTGAGGAGTTGGACTAGGGCTTCCGTAAATGCCACGTAAAGGGTTTGGGCCTCAGCTTCGCACCACGAGTCGAAGAGGTTGGAGTTTGGTGCTTCCGAGGACTCCGTGCTGATACCGCAAACTGTGCTTGGGCCTCTTTTGCTCATCGCGATCCTTAGGGAAACACAGCGTATGCAACCTGTGAGGCTAACATGTGTCAATGCTGCCTTTGCTGCGCACAAGCATGCAACAGCGACAACAAGCTGAATGGGTTATGCCACTTTCGGGTCCGATCTAAAATATCAGGCAGGTATCGCTTGGTCCGTCAAGCATGGCCTTCTGTGCCGCCCATCGACTTACTCAGTCCCTAGCCCCACACACTCGGGAGAAATGAATTGAGGGTGGCATCGCACCACCGCAAGGACATTGCACAGCAGTTCAGACCAGGTGGGCACGTATCTACAGCATCAGGGCAGGCTTCGCTTTGTCACGACATGGAGATTGCAAGACGATGGACTCTGCGCCGTTCCGTGAAGCTGGCGGTGCTCCGCGGCGCTACTGGTAACTACAGTACTAGAAGTAGATATAGGGTTCAGGTAATGCTGCAAGCTGCCACGAGAACAACCTGCACAAACCAGGTGCTTAGCATAATTCAGGCCTGTGACCCCGCACTTGCCCGACTGGTTTTTGAATCAGTGCAACGATGGGGTCAATGCTCTATCAACGTCTCGATTCCCTAACAAAGGCATGTGCTGCAACAGACAGAAGCCCCTGTACCCAAACCCTCAAACTCTCCACCACCTAAGCCCAAAGCATTCAAAGCCTCCTCCAGCCTGTCTCAGTCTCTGTGCCGTTCTGACGCCTTTGGCCTCAACCTTTGCGGCACCTCAGAGACTGACGCCAAGGACACCAAGGTCAGGGCCAGGGCCTCTCTTGGTTTGGATTATGAATTAGGGTGTCAGATGGTTGAAGGCTTTAGATCGGTAAGGATAGCTAATTGCACTACAGGTTTGATGGCGAACAGAAAAAGAAGCGCACTAGAACGGTTTGATCAAGTATTGCCATAGCAATGCCACCACTGAGAATGCTTCTCGCCTAGAGGCTTTTGGTTAGCTTCAGGCTTTGGGCTGCAAGAGTGAAGACGGTCGAAGGTGCAGGGCCTGTGGGCAAAGACGATTGATGCAGAAAGTTTGAACTTACAGAGCTCTGCACTTGGGTTTGAGGGTTGGGAGATTCGGTAACATTTCTCATCAGGTGGAGGGGTTCTTCAATATCGTTTCAAGCTATGGACTGCGCAAGTTCGCGAGTTTGGGGCTTCTGGCTTTGACTTCTCTGTGAAATGGCAGACCCGAGTTTATGGGATTCAGAGTTTGGGTGAGACAACCCCCAGAACCTGAAGCCCCCAACCGTATGCATGCCTCAACCTCAACTGCTTTGATGTGGGGCCTCATGTCTATTTCGCAAGCCTAGCAGTGCACAAGCTAAGCACTAGCTGCTGGGATCTGTTAAAGCTGTGGTTTATTTGCCTTCTCGATGTGGTGGCAGGTCTGTCTCAGCTGGTGAAAGGCACGGCCTCTGAGACTTTGACAGCCTGACACCAGCAAAGGGGGGCTTCGTGACCGTTTCTGGATTCGGAGGCGTAGGCTCTAAGTTTCCCGTGCAGGAGTGCTTACTTTGGCAGACGGGAACTCCGTAAGTTGCGCTTTGACCTTCATGACAGACACGATGCCGTTGATACTGCTTTTTGTCATCATAGGCTTCCTTTAGGAGCATTCTCATCAGCGCATCGTGCCGGATGTCGCGTTGATAACTTAGGGGTTTCAGCGTGTTGGTCCCCATAGGCTTCACTAGTAGCGTGTAAAGGTGTTGAAACTCAAACACAAAGCTTGTGTTAAGGTCCAGCGTTAACTGTGATCAGCATCACCAGCGCATTCGCAATCGTCTACATCTTCGCCCTCATGCTCAACGGTAAAGTCCTCATCACCAGCAGCATAATTGTGATCATCACAAATGTCATGGTCGTCCTCGCCCTCGATATCCTCGAGCAGGAACGCTAACAAGCCTACTCACATTTCCAGCTGGCCTGGCCAGGCCTTTCACGGGTCGGGCCTCTTCGGCAGCGACAGTTTCCCGGCAGCAGACGTTGTGATCGTGCTGAGTTCAACGATGGTGAGTGAAAGGTTTCACAATGAAGGTCAGGACGAGGTGGCGAAGGAGGAGGAGGAGGCGGAGGAGGAGGAGGAAGAGCAGGAGGAATACAAATACAGCGCAACGACACAATAATTATGTTCATGAGGATCGTGAAGATGATGAGGACGACGACAACGATGATGATGATGGTTATGATGTTGATGATGATCAAAACTTTAACAATGGAATAGTAGTAGCGGCTGCAAGGAAGCAGCTGTGGTACTGTCGAGATGGCGTGCGGCGATGTTGAGGATGATGAGATGATGATGACGGCCACGACAGCGTAGTGCCACTATTGATAACTGTCAGTGGTCACGCTACACCGAGTACAATATTGATGATGCTGGTATGCCGTGATGGGTATTGCGATGTTACTGGTTTTTATTCATCATGCAGTGAGACCTCCGAAGATACAAGAGTTCTTGACTTGAGCCATTTCCAAACGGAGAAGTCAGCGCAGGGACCCCAGGAATGCAGATCGATGTTGGAGTTTTGAGCTTGGGGTAGCGCTGATTTAGCACAACGCTTTGCCAATCCAGGCCTCTGATGATGCGGCGGAACCAGTAGCGGCAGGCAACCCTGTGGCATCTGCCCTTGATCTGAAGTTCCAGCTTCTCCATGCCGGGACTTTGAAGTCTTGCAAGCCACCTACACCAGGTCCCCATAGGTCACAGGTGCTTGGAGCCGCGTGGGGCGTGGGTGGTGGGGTTGGGTGCAGTCGCTGCATAGCATGTGCGTTGTCTTGTCAACTTTTGGGTGCCTTTCGTGTTGCGCTAAAACACAGCGACCCCGCCAGGCACACTGCGACACTATAGCATGCTCACGCTGCAGCGCATCGTGGGTGCCACGGCGGTATGTGAGACCATGCATCTGCAGTGTAGAGTTGATGGGCTCCTTGCGATGGTGGGGTGTGAGAGTGTTCGGAGACGTCGGATGTCGTTAGACTGCCGAGCCAGCTTTACGAGCAGGTCCAGAGGGGCGCAGTGCAGACTCCACTCCCGACTTCTGATACCGGATCCGATGTCTCTGCTTGCAAGTCAGAGCTAGTCGTGGGTACTCAGATTCGATCCACGTCAAGTTTGACGATTGTGCTGGAAGCATGTCCGAAACTGCATTGCGGACCTGGGCAGATCGTTTTGCACCACACCTGAGCGTGACATCCACTGGTTGGATTGAGAGAGAGGTGTCGGCATCTTCATCGGTGTGTACTTTCTCCAGCAGCTCTTTGGGTCAAAGTCACCTGCGGCACGGCTTCAAAATAAAATCCGACACGATCCGGCATTCAGTCCTCATTATGACATGATGCTGCAGCCAAGCATGTTTATCACTGTTTATCTGACACCCTACATCTGATGTGACATTTATAATATGAGGGCGTCCACCAATCGAGAGACACAACCAGCATAAACGGAGAAGAACCTGAGCTCTGACCCGCCTCCCTGTCACGCTCAAGGGACCTCCTTTTCCGGCCTTAGTCTCTGTACGCTTGTACAGCTGCACGGCAAGTTTGATTCCACTCGTTCCCCCCGTAGCTCGCCCATCTGCAGGGCTCGTACACCTGACGCTACTTGTGAGCGAGGTGGGTGGAATGTTGCTGGTGTTCTTCTCGATGCTCGGGATCGAAGCGATCAACCCGAGGCTAAATCAACAATGTGGCTTGCAGGGCTGTTTAGGATCGAAGGCACAGGCCTCTGTTCATCGAGATTGAAGGTTTCGTAAGGCGAAGAAGCGGCAGACTTAGGCTGTGACAGCCGCCATCTTGTTGTTCGGCAGTGAAGTGGCTAGCAGAGACAGGCTTCTCAGTTTTACAAGGCTGGCACAGAGCGTTTTCAAGTTCCTGGAGCCGGGCTACCGATTTCTGGTGAAGTGGCCATGGCCTGAGCAAATGCTGAAAGAGATTCTGATCCGGAGTTCACTAGCTGCAGACTGATCCATCTTGGCATGCTGACCCTAACATGCGCTGACAGTTGTTAAATGATGTCCTATAGTCAATCGAGGCTCATCGTCTTCTTCGTGCCGGCATTAGCAGGGCACCCGGTGATGCAGGTTTCGGGCCCTGGGCAGGTGCCTGAAAGAGCTTTCGGCAAAGTTGCGATTAAAGTCCTGAACAAGGTATAGACATTGGTGTATTGACAGGTACTTCAGGACCCCCCTCAGACCGATCGCTCTAAAGCTCCGTTCTTTCCAGCGTGTTGGCTTTGCTTGAATTCTAAAGAGCGGTATCCTGAAACAGTTTCCCTTGCCCTTCATTTGAAGTCGTTCCCACGAAAGCCAACAGAGCCAGATCCCCAAGATCGAGGTGAGAGTGTCGCTGATTCATGTGGATCTCGGAGTCGGCGGGCTTTGTCGTGCCTTAGTGCCAAGTCGAATGCTTCAGGGCCTGTTCGGGTACAGAGCAGCAATCCCGAAGCACCTCGAAGTATCAGATGCAGCAGTAGTAGTGAAAATAGTGATGACAGAGCAATTGTCGTAATGCTTGTAGTCGCAGCGGCAGCAGCAGCGGCAGTAGCAGTACGTCCTTGTGGCCAACCTCATGTTTTGGCAGGATAACTGTCATCATTAATCGGTTGTTGCTGATATCGAGGGGCTTTGGTCAGTTTAAAATGCCGACAAGGGTCGTCACGGTCTGTGGATCATAAGGCGAGAGCCCTATGCTTCTCTCCGTTCTTACCACTTCAACCATGCCACGACTACTACGACCACCTCTACTGACAAAAGCCCCACTGCGAAAAAGCAGCTGCTGCTCCTCCTCCTCCTCCTACTACTACTACTACTGCTACTCCTACTACTACTAACTACTACTACT
>CAJNDV010020768.1:50211-61409 GCA_905221635.1 Symbiodinium sp. CCMP2456
TGCTACTGCCACTGCTGCTGCTACTACTGGTACTACCACGACTACGGCTACGACTACTACTACTACTACTACTACTACTACTACTATCACCATTACCATTACTATTACTAGTAGTAGTAGTAGTAGTAGTAGTAGTAGTAGTAGTAGTACTTCTACTACTACTACTCCTGCTGCTACTACTACTACTACTACTACTACTACTACTATTTCTACGCCTACTACTACTACTACTACTACTACCACTACTACTACCACTACTACTACTACTACTACTACTACTACTACTGCTGCTGCTGCTACTACTACTACTGCTACTACTGCTACAACTCCTGCTGCTGCTACTACTACTGCTGCTACTACTGCTATTGCTACTGATACTGCTCCTGCTGCTGCTGCCGCGGCTATCGCTACCTCTACTGCTGCTGCTGCTGCTGCTACCAACACCACCGCCACTACCACCACAACTACGGCCATTGCCACTGCCACTGCGACTACGACCACGATGCCTGCGGCTTGGGTCTCCGCTACGGCTACTATGTGCCTGCATCGACGCCGATAATGCCTACCACTACTCAAACTACGAAGTCGTCAGCGAAATCGGCGACGACATCGTTCGTCCGACATCGACATGAAGTGGTTCCCATGTCTTTCGAGTTGCAGCCGGAGTCTGCCATCCTTCTCACTCGAAGTTCTCCCCCGTCCAACCACTGGCTCTTGTGCGCATATGCGATGTTTGTGAACCTGAAGCACGTGCAACAGAAATGCTACAAGAGGGCACTATCCTCAGCAGCCACACCGTGTTAGTCTGTCCTATGTACTCGAAACTCTCGAAACAATGATTTCATTCGAGCGATGCAAGTTTCAGCAAAGTTTCCGTCCTTAGCTAGAGTCCTGGTGCAAAGTTTATCATGGCTCTAAGGACCGCCCCGGAAGCCTTACATAGCAATGTTTAAGCATGACATCCGTTCCCCACGCGCCTAAGCCATCCTCAAAGCCAAACACTCCACAGACCCCCGAAGGCCCAAAGCCATCCGAGGCGTATCCGTCCTTCTGCTTGTTGGCCTCGCAGCTTATATAGATCTTTCATCAATTCCTCAAGTCTAGCTGTTTTTGTAGAAGGGGTTTTCGCCTACAAAGATTTGAAAGAATTGCAAAGGGTGGCTGAACCCGGGGTACAGAGTTGTGGTTTCTGGTGGTGTCGGGCGAGTCTCCGAGTCCAGGTGCCTGGTCGTTACATCATGTCCTGAGCAACGAAAGAAAGTCTTTGAGCGGTGCCTGATGTCTTAGGATGGAGCAGAGACCTTCTGGGAGGCTGCACGCCAACACTCAAGTCTGCCCGGAGCTTTCCCTAACCCTTCTGCTTGAAGCTAAGTTATTGGGGCGACCCTGAACCTGAGATCCGGTTCCGAAAGCATCCGGACGTTACCAGCCCGGCTGTGCATACGGGAGCCGCCTGAGGTTGGTTCATCACCTTCGGGTTGACCGCAGGAGTAGCTAGCACCTCGTCACTTTTGGTGAATCTGGAATCGATCTCTTCCGTGCTTCGGGTGCCAGTTATTGGCATTATGTCTTTCAGAGGCTCGGCGGATTAGGCATGTCGTTTCTGGTGCCTGAACCACATGCCTGAAGCAGCACATTCATATTCGTGCAGTTGCAATTTAGCCTATCGGTTTGCCAGTTTTTGCATGACCGCCTGCATGTCTTCTCTATTGTGAGTTGACATGCTAGTGCGGACTCCTATGCCTGAACAGAATGTAGATCATAATGCTAGTCGTAGTTCTGTAGCTGCAAATGCCTGTACATATCTTCATGCCGCAGTTAGGCCGTTAGGCCCCACTTATCCCCGCAACACACAGCTTCTAAAGAGACTTCCCAAGATTCAGACCATGACGAAACTGCCATGTGCAGCCTTACTTGTTGTTTCGCCAGACTCGCACCTGTTGCTACTGCTGTGCATTCAGCCAAACACTACTGGGCCCCCAGTCCCGCAGTCAGACCATGTTTGTTCACCGTAAGGTTTGTTTCCCGAGCCGCAGATGGAGGTGCAACCAGAGCTGCATAGCTTGCATGGAGGAGGTCCTTGTTCGTAAGGTTTCTGTCGAGGGATGCCAACTTCGCCGCATTATCAGAGAATGTATAGATAATTACTCTAGGCTGGCGCCTTTGCCATGCTGTTTGTCTGGTTGTGTGTAGAAAGTACTTTTGCATGGACATCGCATGCAACACGTGTCCGGCACACTCGCCAGAATTCGCAGGCAACAGCTTTGTTTCTATGCAGTGAGGCCCTCGCAAACTTACTCCGAAGGGCACCATTGCTCGGTTCGCCACAGTCCAGGTTTTGCTGATGCCGTTTATCCGAATCTCTAAGCAGATCGAGTCTTGCTATGAGCTCTTAGACCCAAAGCTTGCCATGTTGCCGGGCTGCCCGACGATCCATGTTGGCATTTTGTCTGGCTTTAGCCAAGGAAGGAGCCAGAGCAGCCACCAACTCCTGGATCTGCTCGGTTGCCGTTCATGCGCTATTTCGTCTCATGGCACCAATGTTGAGCTCGGAACAACATAGTCGCGGGTTTAGGCCTTGCAAGGACAAGCTTCGGAATCGGTTAGTGCCAGGACGTGCCAGGAGTGTTTCGCACGTTTGCTGAACACGCTGGGTCCCGAAGTCTTCAGCACGGTGTCCGCTGCTGCCACGGTCAGCAAGGGAGTGTGCGGGAGCGACGCTCAATGTTCTTGACAGAAAATATCTGTCGAGGGCACAGACTATGTTTGCGCATTTGCAGGTTTGGCTGGTGTCATCGCCGCTTTGTTTTGCATCTGTGTCTTGAGCATGGAATGTGTGCTTGATCATGCGTGATGCCTCTCGTACGGCCCCTACGAATTTGTGCTGCAGCCGCTTTGGTGGTGCGATTTCCGTATTTCTTGCACGGGACTGCACTTTGTCTCACATGGTGTCAACACGCTTCGTTGATGTGGGAGTGGTGAATAATCGCTGCAACCCCATCATGATGGTCCGAACCTCAACTCCGGAGCAGTCGATGCCCATCTTCATCCGTGGGTTTCTAGCGGTAGGAGTAGGAGGCATCACCTCATTGCGTCCCAGGTGCTGATGTTCTTTGCAGCTGTGGCAGCCAGTGCAGGTGTTGCACCAGGATCCGAACCTGTCCGAGGGCATACTGCATCAACAAGTATCAGCATTGACAGAAAGTGTAGATGTCCAGCTTTCTTTAACAGCTTCGTTGTAAGATTCGCCTTGGAGTGGGTGCTGCTGTGTAGGAATGTGCATCGTGACCTTGATGCCTCTGAGGTATTCAAGGGTGGGCCTGTCAGGTGCATTGCCGGGGTTCTGAGAGAAGCAAACTCGAATAGCCTAGCGAGGCTTCGTCAGTGCTAGATCCAGACGGCTGGTTTTCCTTCGAGTATGTGCGGGGTGCCGCCCTTCCGCAGGACTGGATCAAACTGTCTTCATGGCGCCTTGCCTGCACTGATTACTGGTATTTCCGGAACATCTCAACAAAATCAGGAATGTAAATGGTTTGATTGGTTGGAGAAGTTGTTCTTCCATTTTCCTAGCCCTGAGCCTTCTATGTTGACAATGGTAGAATTTAGGGAAGTAAGGAAACAGCAACATCTGGTTATACATGTACATGGATGTCAGCACACTGTGCACACGGCAGAAAATCTTTCAGAGCATAGACGGATACACTGTGAAAGGGCAATGTTATGCCAGCTAGTCTGTAAAGAGTAAGCAATTAGCATGGCGATCTGCTGGCACGTGGTGAATTTAGTTTCGTGTCCTTGCATAGTTACATCGTAGCAGAAGGACATCAGCAGTATCATTTTGCAAAAGCCTGATCACGTCGCTTCCGACGGCTATGCTTCTGCGTTGGTGCACGCCTGCAGTTTGAGCCGGTTGCCAAAGATGACGAGCAGGGTAGTTACAGCAGTGCAAATGGTTATGATGATGTGTGAGCAGCTTGCGATGCACACGCCCAGCTCGACATGTGCTTTTGGCGTAGGATTCAATGCTGGCAGCCATGATGATCATGCCCAGCTTCTTCGCTTCATCTTCATCATCTTGTTAGCATAACGAGACTGCTAAGACTGATAGTCCCGGTGTGCAGTACTCCGGCAAATCAACTTGTCCAGAATGCCAACAAGTGCTGGTGCGTCATCCATGCGGCATTCGTTGTCGACGTTGAAGTAAATATGATCCGAATATGGTTGAGAATAACACACGCACTGTCATGCCCCCTTTTCTTCAATATACTTGTAGGGTTGTACTTGCTCCTGGATCTTGCTGCTGTTGACTTGATTGAACATCCTAATCCTGGCCGCCATTGCTCTTGAAGCAGTCTCAACCTTGGACCTCTAACATGTTTTGTGATTGTCGTTTTCACATTTGGACAGATATGTGCGGCACTGGCTGGCTTTACCTTGGGCAAGCGCTTGCCGCCGAAAGTGCAGAAGTTCATCCATCCGCCGCTTGAGCAAATGGCTTTCGTGCTTGGAAGCTTCCAAATCTGGGGTGTTTTGTCCTAAGGGGGGCCAGGCTGCCTTGTGCAGGATTCAATCTCAGTGATTGTATAAACGGTTTTGTGGCGGAAGATAATTAACCGGAAAGGCCTTTTGGATTGATCGGGATTAATAGAAGCTCCTGCATTGGTGAAGCATCAGTGTTGTGCACTCCATAGTACAAGGACGGAAATTCAGCTCATCCGCAAGCTGAGGGATAAATACTTAGTTTAGTTGACTGATTATACCCGCATGCGCATCAGCAGTAGTTCTCATGTATTCCACCATGGTCGTGTGTGGCGATTGTACTCGTTATTTTGTTTAAGCGCCACGCCCCTGTTTGCATTATGTCCCCGCCCCTGCGGCCGCTCCCCGTCGTCTGAACGACTAACTTATCTCTTCTCATGCCATGCACACTCGTCAGCCGAGGCTCTTCATATGTGCGGGCGCTACATTTGGTGCGGCGGCGCTCTGGATTGTCCTGGAACATCCGGGACTAAAGGCGATGGATCTGCGCGGCACTTACATGGATACTGGATGTTCGTCGCTTTGCACCCTGTTTCTCAGCGCTGGCTTTCACTACTAAACTTCTTTGGTGCTAGAGGCTGATAGGACAATACTCCGGGCCCAAACTTTGGGGCCAGTTTATGTGAGGCCGGAACGAGTGGATGAGTGACAGTTAGGTTTGAGAACTCGGGGACTTGGGATCTAAAGTTTAAAGCCTCAAACCGAGAGTTTACTGCTGAGGATCAGAATCTACAGCGAGTGGCCAGGCGGAGGCGAGACTGCTTTTGCTGGAGCTTCGAGTGCTTCGCCACTTCGAACTTGGAACACCTTACATCGGTAGGAGTTCCAGCGAACATGAACTGTCGTGCAGACTGCTCCATGGCAACGCAGGGACAATCTTCAGCAAATTTTGTTCCAGGCGCCAAGATGCGGACCTGAATCCGAAAGCAAAAGGCCCCGTCTATTCGTCTACTGCAAGGACGTATGGCAACCCCAGTCAGAACAGCTGCATTGTTAATAATCATCGTAAAGTCTTTTGCTACTACCAAAATCTCTCTTGCCTCACTGGTGAGGCGCGCTCCTTTATTTCCTGCTGCCCATTGCTGTGGTGCAACACAGCTGCAGACAGTCTGGGAAGAGACTCTTCAGGCTTCATGGCTTCGGACTTGCTTTCTGATCCTCAGGGCGGATTCTTCATGCCAAAGGTAAAAGGCTCTCGGCAGCGTGGAACAGTGATGGACAAGTGGGAGCAGACTTGTGCAGGTCACTGGGCATGCTTCTCTTTGAGAACCGTGTCCTCATTCGGAAGGACCGGTGTCCCGCTTGCCTGGCCAACGTCTTGCAGTATGCATAATCGACGAGACGGTCACACAAACTTGTAGCACCCATGCACGAGCAGCGCCCGTGCCCCTGGCAATACCAGCTGGGCTGTTGTATACGTTCCCGGGAAGCATGAATTCCAAAGTGTTGTGTGGTGGAACACTCAGAGGAGTCTGGGCTCTGTCTCTCTGGCAAGCGGCCTTTTGGGCACGAAGCGATGATGGTTCCGGGGCATTCGATCTTTTTCCTGCCCAGCTGTTGTCCACGTCGTCCATGAAGCTGCAGGATTTCGGCCCTATCCTGGTAACTTCCGCCTTTTCGTCCTTATTGACGATGAGCCCAATCCTCAGACTCTTCCAGCATTGGCCTGTGGACTTGAGCAGAGGGTTCTGGGCTGATAGCAAGAGAACCTGAGAAATGCTGTCAGTTTTGAAATACATCCCGGAGCTAGCAAACTTCCGGCCCTCTTTGACGATGCCACATCAACCCAAGATAAAATCATCTTAACAACTCCCAATCCCCAATTTCATAAGCCCCGAGAACTGACCCACAATCCCCAAAGTCATCCTAAATCTTCGAAGCTAAGACACCATCACCTGATGGCAAGAGGTTCAGGGTTTCGGGCTTAATCAGGTTCGGCTCCACTTCTTTCTCGCCTCTTTGGCATCTTTGCTGCACCTAGTGATTCAATTCCTTGCTGTCGGTAGCTTATTCTTGCAAATGCAAAGTGCTGTTGGGCGTTTGGGGAAACAGTTGTCAGCCACTCTGTAGCGCAGGCTAGGTTTTGGGGGCAGTTAAATCCCGAAGCCGTTGAGCAGAAATGCACAAGCTTTCAACTGGCAACACCGTGGCATTTGGATTTGAAGCTATGCAGGAGGAGGTCCGTTGAAGATCTCACGAAACAGACGCAAGAAGACTCTCTGCGTCCTGCTGACGTGGGAGCACCTGATGCGAAAAAGAGGCATGTACGAAGCCTCCAAGTTTGCAGGAGGCTCCCAACATTCCCACCGCTCTTAGGATCACAAACCAGCAGTCAAGGCTTGCCGCACGACTTTGCACTTTCTACCCCCGCACGATGCGCGCTGTCCCCGAAGCTTGGCTGGGACATAATTTCAGCTGCTTGTGTGCAACGTCGCCTTTACGTCATGCGGATTTATGCACCGCAAATGCTGAGCCGTAGATGAGGCTGCGCATGCCCTCCCCTGAAAAGAGTTGTCGCCGAACATCCTCGGAAGACCTTGACAAGCCCTGTTTTGAGGATTGCCATGGGCATGGCCAGCGTGTTGGGCTCACCACCCCCCATTGCGGTTGCGATGACGACGTTCTCAGGCCTCGAGTGGCTGGTCGGGTTAGCGGTGTCTCAGGTCTCAGTGTCATGGGTATGGGCGGTTCAGGACCGTTTTGTTTGCAACCTCTGACACTGCCAGTCTTCGAAAGCAGACTCCGGCCACGATGATCTTTGGTCTTTGCACGTGCTCGAGCTAGGATCGACCTTGGAGCTAGTTTATGGACGGTAAGGACGTTGGAGATGAAGTGCTCCGGTGCAAGCGTGCAGTAAGCCTCCTTCAGTACAGCACTGGCTTGAAGCCAAAGAGTCTGCTCTAATCGGAGGCGTCCTCGGGGTCATGCTTGGGCCTACGATGTTCGAGGTTCTCAACCTTCGCAAGGCGCACTGCGGGATTTTGTTCTTGAAGCACGTGCTGCCGTGTGGCCTTGCTTCCACATTATGAGCGTCACATCTCGTTGACCATGTTCGATGAAGTAGCACGTCTCGGTCACCTGCAGAAGACTTCTGGGGAGTTTTCAGCTGCGTACCGTTCAATCGTTTCCTGCCTTTGTCAGGCCCGTGCCAGGGGTCTCGCGTTGGGCTGCTCCTCGCACGGTGTTGGCGTGCCTCGTCCAGACTGAGCATCACCTAGTAATTCTATTCTTCAAGTGTAAGCAGTGGCACAGCAACCAGAGTCCATTTAAAGCAGATACTATACTGTTTGTTGCGGAACGCATGGCACTTCTAGATTCTACTCCACCCTGTCTGGCACGAGCACGCATTACGAAGGAGGTCCTTCCCTTCGCTTCCCGTTAATTGTGCCTTATCGACTGGGCTTTGTCCTCCATCGTTTTTTTGGCCTCCTATATGCCTCCCAACACGATTTTGAAGCTGAGATGTTCCCCAGGTGGTACCCATCGCCTCGTCTGACAAGCTGCTCAGCTGGGCTTAGCGTTGGGGCTCCACTTTAGCAAGGGATAGCCATGTCAGCATTCTCAGTGTTATGCGGAAGTGGCTTGTAGCAGCTGACACCCTGCCGTGTAGAATTAATTCGAGATCCATTTCTTGACGACTGAATTTCCATCAGCCCCTTGAGTCCCATGATGTCTCATCCCTTGCACACAGTAACCCCAACCCAGTCACAGTATGTGCCCAAACGTTTCTGATTTGATTGCAAACAGTCTATATATATATATATATATATGTGTGTGTGTGTGTGTGAGACTGGGTTGTCGCCGAGTCCCCTTACGCACCTGCTGCCCAGTGGCAGATGTGTAAGCTGATTCAGTTTGCAGGATGGACCACAGGCCTACAACTTGTTGCCCCCCCCCACCCACCGCGACTCTGTGCCTGGCATTTTTGCCAATCTAGACCCCGAGACCTTCTGTGTCAATTTGTGCAAGGCAGGGCTTTGCTTATGGATGCGTGGGTCTTATCCTCATCGCCACTTTGAACATGTCGCATGGCTCCACCAGCAGCCGGCCTTTCGGAGAGTTTCTTAATTTGGATGGCGATCGTCATGGAAGTTTGAAGTTTAAGTGAATAGAGAGGATTACCATGCAGTCGAGAGTACCTAAACAGGCCATGCTGCTTTCGAGCTTTCTCTTGGATGGCAAGTTACTTGTGCAAGCGGCTCCTCAGGGGCCTCGGGTCTCTAACTAATTGATTGCAGATGGATGCGAGGGTTGCCAGCAGGATAAAGTTGTACTTGTAGCATGAAGCTTTTTGCAAAGGAAGACGATGCACTACAACCTTCGGGAGGTTTCGGGGTGTCGGCCGAGTGGTTGCGACTGTGAGAACGCATCAGTTGTAAAGGGTCGTGAAGGCTAGTCGTGGTCGTCGCCGAAGCGGTAATGATACCGCTCAGGTCCTACAGCAGTTGTAGGAGGTCTCCCAAGGCACTTTTCCACTGGATCCTAAGCTGGCCTTGCCGAGGTTGGTCTTGCAGATTCCTGCTTTCCGGAGTTTTCTGCTGGCTGCTTCTCCCTAGGGCCGCACAAGGCTTCCTGTAGGACAGCACTTTGAAACCTGAAGTCTCTCCAGGCTTTATGTTGGAAGTCCGCATCTTTTCTCTTGAAGAGCATTGGCTGCTACTCATGCGGGATCTTCAGACGATGACATGACCGTACAGCTGCTATTTGAGCACATACTGGTTCGTGCTGGGCAAGTCCTTGTCGGAGTTCCGTCTTCGTTCCACAGCTATGCTTTATCAGTACTGATAACGGATGATATGAACACCGGTCATTTGGCGGGGTTCTTTGGCACATTGTCAGGCATCAGGAGGACGGCCGTTGTGACATGTCGTTCAGGTCATGGTTGCTCAGGACATGGATGTCGTGCTAATTGTGTAGACTCGAAAACGTGCAGATGCTACAAGCAGATGTGAAAAACTGCATTTACGGCGGTGCTCAAGGCACCACGACCAATCCTAAAGCTTCCCCTGGTCGAGAAGCTGATGTCGAGGGAGGGCTCGGATGCATCGGCGGACGGAGTGTGTCGACATCTGCATTCCAAATTCGTCAGAAGGGAGATGCCATCAGGATGGAAGATGGATTGAAATCCGCTGTTGTTTGCAAAATGCTGCCATTCGAGATGAGCTCATATTCTGAGGAAGCTGCTTGTGCTTGAGATTTTGTTCAGGCTACTACAGCATGCCGCCATTGTGGATAAAAGCTGCAACTGTCATGACGTGCCCGTTCTTGACTTCCGTCCACCGCTCCTCTGTCAGGTGCAGCATGTTTCACATTTTAGCGATCATACAGGAGTAGAGCTCGAGCTGCAAACAGCCCCGGGACTTAGCAGCATTCTTGCAATATTCTTGAACCGGGCATGCCAGTATTTCAGCCCTGATCTGCAGGAATTCATGGCATCTCCTAGACGCCGTCGCAATTTTTCGCCATGACATCGTGAAGCAGCCAAGCATTTTATACTTCCAGCTCCTGGCGGTTTAAATAAGCAGGCAAATACATAGAAAAAGAATAGATAGATAGATAGATAGATAGATAGATGATAGATATATAGATAGATAGCTAGACAGATAGATAGATAGATAGATAGATAGATAGATAGGTGTGTCTATTTTTATGTGTATATATATATATAGATGGATAAAAGAAACTGGGCTACTCATGGCCCCTCCTCGTTGGCGTCAAAATTCCACTTTGGATCTTGCACTTCGTAATGTGCTGCATGCTCTTGTGAGGCCACACCAGCTAACAGCAATACCGGTGTCTAGATGTGCCCTGATAATCACAGACATCAGTTCGCAGTGCTTGGGGAGGGTGGCATCGCACGCAGGACTTTAGCGTTCTGACATCACAGCAACCAGGGCTAAATTTCAAGCGTGCCAATAATATGAGGGATGGTTCGAAATCAAAGAATTGGAGGGCTTTGAGTTGGGGGGCGTCAGCTGATGTTGATCTTAGGCATGGTGCTGGAAATACCATGAGCCAACGATCCGTTCAGGTTTTCTTCTACGACAGTCGCGCTAAGGGGTCTGATGGGTCCACTGCGCAGAATCGGCTAGTTGAGGTAGCTTTCCTTGGCTTTGCTTCACCATGCCTTTTGCCCAACGGTCCGGTCGCCGAGTCCTCCAGAACTGACACTGAAGGTGTAGGCCTAGGGCCTCAAAGGCTGGGCAAACGGACTTTTGGGACTTTTTCCTCAATGCCAACAGCACAAACGTGCTCACAGACACGTCGCCCTCGCTGCGGATGGTGGCACTAAACATGGGCTGGACAGTTCTGATAGTCTTTCGCCAGTGTGTTTTGTAAGACATTCGAGCCGAACCCTCTTCGTCGTCATCATCGTCATCTATACTCCTCACCCTAAAGCTTATTGTTTTGCCGTCGTCGTGTTCAGGATCTCTCGAACCTGCTGGTGTCTCATGCCTAGGCAACTGTTAGACAGGGCTGGCACCCACCGAGCTCTTAACAAAGAGGTAGCGCGCAGTCTTGCTGGTTGACAATCGCGCAGTCGTAGGAGCACTGTTAACATCTCTGTGCGCAGACACACTTCAGATGTTGATCAATCATCACAGGCAAGGATCGGAGGTATTTTAGGTATGGAATGCACTACCGGCACGACCTAGGGT
>CAJNDV010020779.1:42846-61537 GCA_905221635.1 Symbiodinium sp. CCMP2456
TTTAGGGTTTCGGGGCTTTGGGGTTTAGGGGTTTAGGGCTCAGGGGTTTAGGGTTTAGGGTTGAGGGTTTCGGGGCTTTGGGGTTTAGGGGTTTAGGGTTTAGGGTTTAGGGGTTTAGGGTTTAGGGGTTTAGGGTTTAGGGTTTTGGTTTTAGGAACCCTAAACCCTTAACGGGTTTGCCTGGTTTAGGGTTTAGGATCACTAAAGCTATAAGGCCCTAAACCCTAATCCCTGAAGTTTAGAGTTTGGGGGTTAAGGGGCTCAGAGGCCTCGGGTTTAGGGCTTAAGGTTTGGGGCTTTAGGGTTTAGGGTTTAGGGTTTAGGGCTTAGGGTTTAGGGCTTAGGGTTTGGGGCTCAGACATCATCTCCCAGGGTGGCCATAACATAGGATCTCGTGTAGTCTGTGATCAAGTTTCTGTACGCCCCACTGTAGGCCCTACACGCGAAACCGTGGGGTGCTTAAGAGAAGCCTATGTGATTCGAACTTTGAACCTTAAGCCATGAATTAATCCCAAAGTCTTTTGAACCGAACAAGGGTAATTACATTAATTTTCAGTGTTGCAGGGCAGAAGACTTACGTACTTGGTAGAGTTGGGAGTGTATGGTATAGGTTTCAAGGTTGAGAGTTCAAGTTTTTGGTCGATGCTGCTTTTCGATATTGTCTTGTGCGTGTCAGCTGTTGGGTGGAGGTTTCCTCGCTCGGCATTCTAAGCCTCGCTCGTACCATGTGTATCTAATCTTTCGAAGTGTCATCAATGATTTCATCCCAACCCCATTGCAGCTGTCGCAGGATTTTTGTTCCTGGTGTTCTTGCTTTCTTGCGGGATTCATTCACGGACCTTTAGCAAGACAACCACTGCAAGACTTGGGATGGCTTGCGTAGGAACCTGAGTAAGAAACCCTGACCTGATTAGAACTCAAACACATCGATACAGACACAGGGTTTCTGGAGTAGGTTCCTTTCTTATCTTATCCACACAGTATGGTACTGAGCTCCAAACTCTCGAGCAGCCTGCCCTTTGAAGACCAAGTCCGCGACGGAGAGATGTTCCAAACGGGATGCTAGGTCGTAGAGCCTTTACCCCTAAACCCTAGACTTTAAATCCTAAACCCTAAACTTTAACATTGTCAGAAAAGCACCTTCAAAGGAGAAAGCCTGAACCCTAAACCCCCCCCCCCCCNNAAACCCTAAACCCTAAACTCTGGGGACGCCAGGCCGAAGGCATCATCGAGAAGGCTCCGTCGGTTTAGGAGGGCTTTTTCTTATCTTGCAATGTAGGGGCCTTTAGAGAATAAAGTTTTGGGGTTCCTTTAAAGGGTTCCGTAAGGGCCACTATAAGGGTTTAGGGTTTAGGGGCCTTAACAAATTCGATTAGGGCTGTGGGATATATTATACTATCGATATAATAAGGAACCCCAAAAATAGTATTGGTAATTACTTGGGCCCATATAGTAGGGTCGTTCAAGGGCAGCCCTTTCTGGAGAGGTCCTCTCTAGGGTTTAGGGTACGTAGAAAATCTTAGAAACTCTCTATCATTTTGTTTATGCCGCAGGAGTTATGCCTAGAACGCACATGGCGCTTTGGGTGCCTGTGTGTGCGTGCGGCCAGCGTGGGAAAGTTGCATTTTCGAGTTCTACATGGGAGACCTGATAATATTAAGTGATGCTCCCTTGCTCCTTCTCTCTGTACATCCCCAAAGCCTAAGCCCTAAACCCTAAATCAAGACAGTCAGAACACGGGACTTCTCTTCGTGACGGTGCTCTTACCGGCCCTCTTCATCCAAGTCTTCAGTGCGCTACGACTGCTTGTCACGGATTTGTTCAGGGGCTGGCGATATCTTGTATCCGGGACAATACTGAACCAGGATTTTCACAACATGTGTTTAGGGTTTGAGATGTTCTCTGTGTGTCATGTACTCTGGAGCCTTGTGCTGCGGTCCTCATGTCGAGTTTCTGGTTCGAAGACATCTGCTCGAAACTTAACTTCGGTACAATGTACAGACCTCAGGAAGATGCCACTATCCTGCATCCGCAAACCGAGCCCTAATTAACCACTGAACCCCACCCAGACGCATTCCGTATAAGAACTGGTGTGACGATTCTGCAGAGACGTTAATAATTCCTCGCCAGTGGTCCTCGGCATACCGACAAAAAACAACCGCACATCGCTGCAACTGCTTCCAAACGCGAAGCCTGCAAAGTCGAAATGCACGGGTTGCAGCCCGTATGGCATTCATGAATGGTTGCAGCAACTAGCCGGAGTGATGGGCACTTCTGCTCGGTGCCTGAGAGATAATTCACAGGCGGGATGAGTCGCATGAGTTGCCTTGCTTTGTCGCGTGGTGTTCAAGGCGCAGCATGCGTGTCACACACACACACACACATGATGGAAAGCGTCATGTTGATGAACCTCCCGAATACTGATGCCTACCCGTCTTCATGTCGCCATTTGGATGCGGCGGGCCCATTTTTAATTTGACTTGCTGCATTGCACAGCTGCTAGCAACGTCAGAGAATGCCGAGCACGAACGCCAACATCCTAATCCTTGTAACCCGAAACCGGCATCATTCCCCACATATACCCACTGCTTGAAACACTAATCCTTGAACCATAAACCCTAAAGCTGAAACCCACGCAGACTCAGCTCACCCTGCTCCCTAAATCCCAAATCCCCCTGCCCCTCAGGCGCTCTTCGTCTGTGGTGCAGAGGGATCATGGCCAAGCCCGGAGGAATCCTTGCAGCGGTTGGGTTTATAGGGTTTAAGGGTTTAGGGTGTAGGTTTATACCTAAACCCTAATCCCTGAACCCTAAACCTCAAGCCCTGAACCCTAAGCCCCAAGCCCCAAGCCCTGAACCCTAAACCCTAGACCCTAAACCCTGAACCCTAAGCCCTAAACCTATAGGGAACCTACAGGGCTCCAGGATTTCAAGCCGAGTTACACGCACGGAATGTTGTGCCGTTCCGCGGTTGCTTCACTTTTTTTTGGAATAGGGTTTAGGGTTCAGGGTTGAGGGTTTAGGGTTTAGGGTTTAGGGTTTAGGGTTTAGGGTTGAGGGCTTGGCTGTAGTGTTGTATCGACTCCCAGACCTCAATCTTCCACCTGACAACCCGAAACCATACTTTCCCGCATGGGCTCATGTGCCCGAATCATGTATACTTTGGCCTTGGGTTTAGGGTTTAGGGTTTAGGGGTTTAGGGTTTTTGAAGCAATATAGTGAAGCAATATAGGTACTTTAGGGCCAAGTCACGGGCCAAGCATGTACTGTCTGGGCACATGGACAAGTAGGGTGCGTCGACGGAGCCCAAGGCCTTAGAGAAGCTGCTCCGATTACTTGGGAGGAGGGGGGACGGGACTACATGTTTTCGGATGTTGTGCCTAAAGCGCTGTTGAGTTTTGGGGTTGAGGGTTGGTTGATATAGAAGCCTGAATCAATGGGAGCCGCGACTGCTTATTGTTTTATCAAGGGATATTCGGTTATACGCCTCAACCTATTCTGAGCGATAAGACCCCCCCCCATAGTAGGAGTTCAGCATACCTGCATGCAGGTATGAGGCGCGGAGAGATGGATATCCTGCAGCATCTAGTGGTCGGTTCTAGGGCTTATGGGGCTTAGGCTCATGTCTGAGAAGTTGGGTTCCCAAAAGGCTGCAACAACAAGCATGAGCTTCGGACAGAACTCGTTGCCTTTCATGCAGGCGCACGTTGCCGCAGCACTGACCGAGCAGTGGAACGACGCGGCCAATGCCACCTGGCAGGTATGACCGAAAGAATCACTGCCAACAGCCAGGAATTAAGACTTGTGGTCGATGGCAGCAGTGCCAGTTAGAGTCTAGCCAGCGGGGCATCAGCAGACAGAGAAAGTGCTTGAGCAGCTAAACTACATAGTTGTGCTGCAGTAGTAGATGTGCGACAGATTCCATGTCGGTGTCTGTACTTATCTGTTGGCCTGTGCCATTGCAAAATCAGCTTCCCCGCAATACACGTGAAGGCTGTAGTTCTGCATCTTAGTTTGCAAAGCAGCCTCTGTTCTTCATTCGGGGTCTAAATATTCTGGAAGTTCCTGTGCCCCAACGAAGTCCATCCGTGGCTTGCTGATGCTTGCTGTTCATGGAAAGTTTTCAGATAACGAGGGACTCTGATTTAAGCCTAATTATTAATTAGTACAAGGTTTTGTAACAATCAAGTTGCCGAGGTCTTCTGTGTGTCGCCACGAACAGTTGTGGCTTACAAGCAACTTGGCAAGCATCTCGAGACGCACAAACCCAATGCGTGTACGGGTGTAGTCGTGCTGTAGAAAGTCGAGCCGACCCGTGATTGCTCTCCACCGTCGAAAGGTGTTGGTTGCCTCTTTTTTGCAGTATATGACTTGACCATGAAATTTGTTATAGCATGGCATAAGCTACAAGAGGATCTACGCTGGCGAATGTGTGGCTCAGGATGATCTTATTCGCTTGGTTCCATTCGAATCTGTCGAGGCATGAGTACTTTTCAGATGGGAAGTAGTTGTTGCAGTATCCTTGCTGTCATCATTGCTTTCAGTTAGGCTGCCGGCTGCTACTCGCCATTCGTTGCATCACCTGCAATGACCTACAAGAGCGCACCAACTCCTTGTGAGTCTTGTAGCGACCCGCAGCTAGGATGTCGTTAGGTCATGGATCCCGTGTAAAACACCGCGTGTAAGCGGCAGTTTCATTCTTGTCGAAGTATGGCGAAGTCCCCACACACGCGGAACAAATTCTTCCCGCATACCACGGACTATCCTGCTGTAGTCCGTTTTGCATCACCTTCAATACGCCCCAATGATCTTTGTTCCTACAGGTTCTTGGAAGCCTGGAGCTAAATGCAAACCTTGCAACCTTGAAGAACCGAATCGCTCGGACCTTGACTTGTTGCTAAAGACCATCCTTCTATCATCCTCAGCATCCCCCTCCCGCGGCACCTCACAGCCGAATGAAGATCTCAGTTTCTCAGGCTCCCGAAGTTGCGAACCAAGGAAACAAAGCTGAAGACCCTAACCAATCGAGGTGGTGCACGCGGACGAAAGCCCATCTCGAGGACAACGGCGTGGATGTGTTGGAGCTTGATGGGGCAAGGGGCTGAGGTCATATCTTGCTTCATCCCGCTTGGCATGTCGACGACCTTTTTCAAGCTTGAAACCCTAAACCCTAAACCCTAAACTCCACTGAAGCCCTGCTGAGGTTGAGCTCATGAAGGGCCGTGGAGGAGCGCGCTGCATGACCTTTCCCGTGCGGCGAAGTCTCTCCCTGGAAAGCTGAGGATAGGGGCCTACGGTTCTCGGGGTGAGGGTACTTGGAGGCCCAGGGGACTTAGTAAGTCGGTTATAAGTAGGGTTGTAAATAGGGTAACTCCATTTAGGGTACTTACAAGTCTACTTATAACCTACTTACTAAGTCCCCTGGGCCTCCAAGTAGAAGGTTTATGGTAAGCCCCAAAAAGTTGGAAACCGGAGTAAGGAGAAATAGTGCTGAGATTTTCGATGCATTACATTACTCGTTTGGATAGAGGCTATTGGGTTTTCAACTTTTCCGCTTCTACTATAATTAAGATAGGGTTACGGTTAGGTTCTCCAGTACGTAGTACCCTTTTGCCCTTTTTATTTTTCGAGTTCTCTTATTAAACGCAGATAGTCGGAAAAAGGGTTCCCTTACTATTAAGGGGCTACTGGGGAACCAAGGGGGTCTAGGCTTAATCAGAGTTTCTGTTGGTATTGCTTTACGGTTCAGACTTCGAAAGGGGCATCGGAGGGGGATTCCCAAATGACTATTGGCAAGAGAGCCAGAGTGTGGGGCTTAGTACCATAGCCGTGGTCTGAGAATCCGAGAAAGCAGAGGTATGTACGCATTGTGAGGCGTTCGGGGTTTAGGGTTGGCGTTTGTATACATTATAGCTACCTGGAAAGATAGGCGGATGACGATTCACCGGACCGCACCTCAAGATTCCGGTTGTGGGGACGGTAGGAGTGGATCCGTGGGGTCCACTGCAATTCAACTGTGTGTGGTGGGAGCATGCGCTCGTGAACGGAGTACGAGGCACCGATCGAAGTGCAAGTGCAAAGCCTTTTAAGCAGTATCCGAGCCGACTATATACACATCAGAGACAGTCTTATATGTCCATGATGTCAGTCGGGTGCTGGATTATTATGGACTGGCCTCCAGCAAGCCTATTGGCCCAGAAGAACATATGGGCTTAGACTTTAGGAATTTTTGGTCCTGTAATGACGAGCTTACCGGGCCTAAACCCAACACAATAAATCCTACTCCTGAAGTAAATAGAGCTCCCTAAACCCTAAACCCTAAACCCTAAATCAATGGCTGGAGCATCCTGGTAAGATAGAGCCGTCAGGACTGAGGAGGGAGGATGTGGTGGCTCGAGTTGAGGGGATGTTTGCCTAGTTTAGGGTTTAGGGTTTAGGGTTTAGGGCCTAGGTTCTGGATTGCACTACCTTTTTGTGGGTTCTCTTTTTATAGCCAAACGATAACCGATAACCGAGTTGCAGTTCAGGGCACGTGTACTTGTTTTTTCTTTGCCATGGTCGCAGTAGGGACCAAGATAAAAAGCAGTTACGCATAAACTACAGAAACCTACCCCCTTGTAAGGGGAATCCCTGTACCTCGGAATGATCGTTTTGGGCCATCATAAAACAGCAAGGCTAGGCAATCCAGCTTGTGAGCTGTTGAACGAGAGCAGTACCTACCCTTAACCCTAAACCCCACACCCTAAAGCTGCAAAACCCAAACCCCTAAAACCTAAGCCCTAAATCCTAAACCCCAAACCCTAAACCCTAAAACTCGGGCTCCAAGCCCTCGCCCTGCAGAGTGTTTGAGAGGGCCTTGATTTGCAGTTTGTGCAACAACCGTCGCCAAAGACTTGCGACGGTTGCAGTAGGCCCTTTTGCATGCCACTAGTGGTCCAAAAGCTTTCAACAAATCAATCTACGATCAGAAGACCTTCCGTTTTTTTGGACCATCCCTATGCTAGCTGCGACGGTAGGTGTAGCACAACTCTGCTTGCCCCCGCGGTTCAGAAAGTGCTTCTGCACCTCTGCATGTCCTTCTGCCATTGTTCGGTCGCTTTTCAGCCCCGTGCCACTTTAGCATCACATGGTTTCAATCCTGCCTGCACTGAAGTCAGCTTCAAATATACATCCTCAGCTCTTACGGCTTCCTGAGCCCTAACCCTAACCCACGTTCGTGAAGCCGAAGTAGACTGAGGGTGATCTGATACGCGCACAGGGTCCGAAACTCTCCTCAATCGCCTGAGTTCTTCCCTAGGCCCTGAATCTTGAAACACTTACACTCCAAGGCCGTAAACCGTAGAGCCCTGAGACCTAAAGCCTAAACTCAACCCTAAACCTATAAGCCCTAAACCCTAACCCCTATAAGCCCTAAGCCCTGTACGCCCGAAACCCCAAACCTATAAGCCCTAAGCCGGCGGAGGCTCCACCAGAACGGGGCGGTGCTGTACACACCCCGCCCCTCGCAGCTCCACGCGATGGCATTGGCCCACCTGCAAAGGCCTGTAGGACAATGAGAGATTCAGCGAACCTATTCAGTACCAAGTAATCGAAGTTGTAACTAGATTTAACATAAGGAGTAGATTTTTTAGCTAGGTCCTTTATTTACCAGCCTATACTTACTAAGTCCCTTGATCCTTTGCATTGGAATCAGAAGCAGAATCTACAGCGGACCCCCAGTTGTGTACATCCTTTTGTTGTTCACCGCGTTTAATGCTGAATTGGATCCCTGTTCGAATCGAGTAGGGTTGTTAGAGATGATCTTACGGCTTTTGGGGGCTCATTATAGAACCTTAAAGGCCATTTATCGAGGGCATGGGAAACAGTTCTTGGACTGTGCAGGTAGGGCTTGCCTCTCCCTCCTGGAATGCGAAAGTGGAAGCCCCAACCCAACCCCCCCTTGGCAACCGGGCAGAAAAGTCGAAAACACTCGCACTAAACCAAAAACCCTTAAAAACCTCAACAGCCTACAAGCCCTAAGCCCCACACCGCCCAGAGCCCCAAACCCTGCACCCTAAACCGCGAATCTCGCAGTCACAAGCACTGGCAAGCAAAATTCCTAAAACCTCAAAGCAGCCTGTGGCCTCGAAGCCTGGACATGTTGTAATCAGGGCTATTATGTACCCTTGTAGCATATATTTGGGCCCTATAGACTACTTCAGTTCAATTTAGGGACTAGTTGAAGGCCAAGGTGTATGCTATACGGTACATGGACCTTTGCGGTAACCTGCATCAACTCTACTACAGATCTGAAAAGTCAAACTCCAAGAGATCCTTGAACTTGCTATGAATGAATCCCAAGACCCCCAACCCCAGAGCCGTGAATCCTGAATCCTCAGATCCACCNNCCCCCCCCCCCCCCCCCCGCAAAAAAGCAAAAAATACATGACCCTACAAGACCCCTATAAACAGCCCTCATTGCACGAACCTATGTTAATCCACTCCCCCCGACCCCCCAGGCAAAAAGATAGAAATCCCAAATCAGGCGGCCGGGGCACCTCCAAGCGCTCCGCGCCAGGGCGAGTCAAGGCTCGGGTTCTAGAGGCTTCTGCATGTAGGCTACAAGATTCAATAAGGGTTGTGATTTGCAAGGTATGTCCTTGCTGATACAAAACGCGTTTAGGTTATCGAGGACGTCCAAATAAGCACATAAGCAAAGGGGTGATCAATGACAGCAAGCAAGCAACGACTTGGGTTTTGACTGCAGCGTTTGAGGATTTGGTGTGCAGGGTGTCAGGCAGGGTGTTGAGCTACAGGTGTGGGGCAAGGGACCGCTCTGCTCAAACAAGTTGCGGGATTGTTCTGCTCATTGTTCTGCGACATCATTGCATAGGCCCGCTTGTTTAAGGGTTTGTGTCGACAAACAGGGTTCGGACGTGCACACGAAGCCCTGTGGGGCCTTTAGGGTTTATTTCTTCTGGATTTTTGGTTCTCAAGGTGTCGAAGGTCGCGGTGTTGGCGCTTGGGGTGTTGGAGTTTACGATTTTGGGGTTGCGGGGGTTACGGCTTTGGAGTTTGGACCAGGCTGTTCATAAAGCTCTGGGATTGTGGTTACACACGAGAATCCCCTGCACGAACATGTAAACCCTTACTGGGCGAACGTCCAAGCCCTGAATAAAAGAACTGTTGTAAACGAGACCGCAACCCCAAAAACCCACGACCCCAGCAGCAGCAAAACCCTGATGAAGCCCGGAGACCCTTGTGACGCCTTATGAAACCCTCATAAATTCAGAGCGTCATACAACACCCGGTAAAACCGTCCATGATGCTGCACAACAGCTCAAAAGCAGAGCATTCACGACGATTGGAAACCCAACCCTATAAATCCTATAAACCCTGAGCCATATGACCCTACACTTCCCTTAAAACAGCCCCTCGCTCTGAACGGAAGGCCGCGGCATCAGCCAAGGCAGCCGGCCTCTGTGCAGCCTTTTCCTTGGCCGTCGACGCCATCACTGTTTAGGGTTTAGGGCCTTGCCATCGTCATCATGGCCTTTATCATCATATGAATCCTCTTGCCCTTCAAGGTACAGTGCCATTCAGGGTTCCCTGAAGGATACCTTCAAGAGTACCCTAAACGGGGCCTTATATTAAAGGAGTTCTTCTTATCTTCAGCCTCATGATTATCCCTGATGCTCCGTGTACCCACATAGCATATACTTTAGCCCTAGAGTACATACTTATATCAGGATGACTGTAACGCTACAGTAGAAGCCCAAAAGTTGGAAACCAAATAGCCTCATTCCTTAAGAGTAATGTATAAGAAATCCCAGCACTAATTGTCCTTAATCCGGTTTCCAACTTTGTGGGGCCCATCGTAAAGTATATGCTATACGGGTACATGGACCCTTCAGGTATGGGCAGTTTCATCAGCACCATGGTCTTCTTCCAGCTCCTCAAGATCATCATCGTCATTGGTCTAGGGGTTTAGGGGTTTAGGGTTTAGGTTTTTATGGGTTAGGGTTTAGAGTTTTAGGCATGCATAGTCCTGGCCGTGCTGCGGGGGATGAGGGTTTTAATCGTCCTTACTGCATCCATCGTCCTTGTCGCCGCCATCGTCTTCAACGTCAACATGGTAACATGATCAGAACCAGCACCAGCATCATCAGCATCATGCTCAGTTGTCATGTTCAGGTTGATCTTCCCTCTGCCAGCACTCGCCCATGGCGAGTGCTCAGCTTCATCGCTGTTAGCACCATCCTGACCCCATCATCTTAAAGTCTTAAACCAGCAGCACCATTGTCAATCAGGATTCTTTCACAGATCATTCTGAGCTTGTGCCCCATGCCATGCGGTGACCATGTAGCATAATCCATGCTTCGACAGGGAGAAAAGCCAAGCCCTATGCAAGCTCTTTTACCAGATGTGCCTGCCGGTCTTGCAAACCAGACAGGCATGACCGGCTCAAGATCTATATTCGCTCTGCCGAGCGGATCATGAGACTTTTCGTGGTGGTTACAACACCGAAGCAGCCAAGGTTGTGTTCCATAGAGTGGCAAGTTGCGATAGGCTCCTACCCCCAGGTCAAACTCTAGTGACTCAAAAGTAAGACTCTAGTACAGTCTAAAGACCAAGCTCCATACCCAAACAGCCACTCTGCATCATACCATGGTAAAGAGAGGCCCCAATGACCAATCCCCAAACAGTTAAACCCTAAACCCCTAAGCCCTAAACTCTATAAACCCTGAATCACCGTGCAAACCGGCACAAAGGCCACCCCCGCGGCTGACTTTGCAGCCCGCTTCGCGGTGCGACCGAAGCCCGAGGTGCTTTGAGGAGTAGCGAAAAGTAGTGACTTGGAGGGTTGAAGGGATGAGGGTTTGGGCTGTGGGTTTTTGTTGTCTAGGGTTTGTAAGGCTGTTGGGTTTTGGGGATTAGAGATTTGTCGGGCTAAGTGCTTTTGGTTTTAACTTTCAGGTTTTAGTGCTATTGAGTTTTGCAAGGGTTTAGGCATTTCTGGTTCGCGATTTCGGAGCTGCATTGATATCGATGCGAGTTTTGAGCATATGCAAGTCTTTTCCGCCAGGCCGGAACCCCCAACACTTAAAGCTTGTCACTACTCCGTTAGAAAGACTCTTGTTACATTGCAAGGTCCCTAAACCCCAAACCCCAAATTCCTAGAGGCCAGAGGCCTTCAGGAGCAGGGGTTATTCGCGCGCATCACACAACAGCAATGATGCGGGAGTTGATGGTGTGTAACCTAAACCTCAACGGGATACTGTGTGGGTGGCAAAAGGACTTCCGGCTTTAATTATGGGGTTGTGTCTCAATTTGATAAGGAAGGTTGCTTGGCACAAGACGTGCCGCCGCCCACACCCTGGTATAGATTTGCAACCGCTGCGGAGAGCATGCCCTAAATTCTAAACCCCAAACCCCCTACCCTGTAATTCCTAAGTCCTACTCATTTAACCTGGTGTTGCAGGCACATCCCGTCGCCCGTGCAATGCGGAGCTGAATACCGGGCAGCCATGGTGGAGCCACCTTTGATTTCGTCAGTCGCCTTACAGGGTTTACTGTACGGACTGCACACTTGGTAAGAGGGCGCTACACGGATCCTTGTTTTTTTCTCTAGGGTTTTCAGGATTGCAGGATTCTGAAACTAGGAACTTTGCATGTATCGTACAAGCAACTCTTCAGACCTTCTATGAGCTGCGGCTTCAGGAGTCGGTTAAAGGGCCTCGTCAGGTTGACGAATCTATAGACTTAGGAGTCAACAAAGGCCCTACAGATTCGCCTTGATAACTCTTAAAAGCGTATGCTTCCACGTGACCCAGTCATCCTAAGCCCTGAACCCTAGCGATGGTGGCAGCGGCACTGGTGGTAGCTTCGTTTTCTACGGTTGAGGGCTCAGGCGTTACGTTCAGAGCCTGTGCAGGGATGATATCGGGGCAGCCGTTCCGTTCCGACAGACCTATCAGACCTATCACCGATTCACACCGCACATGCTGTAAGGTCTGGACGGACCGAATTACCAGTAAGAGGAGCCTCTTCCGCCACAAATGGCCCAGCCTAGTCCAGAAGAGAGGGTGTTTGAAGCCGACGACCCTACCAAGCCGTGGTATGGTGCAAGATACAACTCGCACATCCGTTAAAGAAAGAATCCATCACACACCGTGCGCTAGACACAGGCAGCATAAAGAGTGAGCATCTTGCGGTTCCGGTTGCGAGCAGCGAGCGAGCTGATGGCCAATGCGCCGGCACATTTTGTTTTCAGCAACACATATCACCCTAATCCTCCAGGTACCTACTATAAAGGGCCCTATAGGGGCTCTAGTACCCTTTATAGTAGGTGCCTGGAGGGTTAGGGTAAGAACTTCAATACGTATTTTCGCTGCAAGCATTTTGCCGGAAAGCGTCATCGACTCGCATCTTCGCATCTGTATATCCCGATGTCTTTGCAAGGTGTCTCCGAAAGCCTAACCTCCTGTCCTGCCGTCGTACAGCACCCTACACTCCTCAAGCCCTATTCTGTAGGACCCTGAAGCCATTCCTGAATGATTGCTTCCCCCCTTAACCCCAGAGGTCGAAACCCCAAAACACACTACCTATAGTCTCCATTGTAGTTCCTTTTGGGGTTTACCGTATAGGATCCTTAATATAGAAATGGTTAAACCAAAAAAAAGGTACTACAATGGAGACTATAGGTAACATCCGGAAGCCCCAGGTTTCAACGTTTAGGGTTTAGGGCATCCGAAAGCCTTCAACTTTCCAGCCGGGGGGGCCTATGCCAGGCTGCGATGGCGCCAAACTGCGATTGGCATCTGGGTTCCGGGGCTCGGAGTGAGGGCATTGGGATGCACCGTGCTGTACATGTAACTGGAGGATTGTTTCTGTGGGACCAGGAGCTGTAGTGAGTGTATTTGGGGCTCCTTCCGGAATATACCTGAGTGTACATGGAGTAAATCCTGCCTCTCAGTGGCAAGCTAAACGATCTGCGCTTTAAACTGAGCATATATTATTTAAAGCTCCAGGGCTTAAGAGTTTGGGTCAATCAGGGACTTTGGGTTTGGGGCCCAGCTGGGGCTTTAGGATTCGGGTTTGGGGTTTACGCCTCTTGGGTCAAGTTGAGCTTCAGGCTGGGCCTCGCGGCCGAGGTTTAGGACAGGGATCATGGTTTGACGATTAGGGCATATTAGGGCTCCAGTGAAGTCAAGCGAGTGTGGAGGTCATTTACTTCGGTGACAGAAAACTTTCGACATCATGGTCTCTGAGTTGAGGCTCACCGACATCCTGCATGCGCGATCCATCAGTGTTGCAACTAACCGAAGGTTCAGCCACGGAGGCTCTCTGTGCCCTGTACCCAACTTCACACTCTAGTGTAGTGGGCGATGCAGTGACATGTGCTCCGCCGGATCACTGTAGGCTTTCAGGCGAGAACATTTTCCATCTGACCGTCGAAGTTTCTTACGTGAGCTGCTGCACCGAAACCTTTGCAACTTAAGGTTCAGGCGAGCTGCACGAGGAGTCTCAAAACTTACAAGATCTGCCTTTTCTTGTCCACCCTTGCGCATGGCCGAGCGGATATGGCAGAAGATCCTCACTTTGACATCCTGAAGCGCTTCGTGATGCTCGCAGACTTGGCCGGGTTGCAGAGTCTCAACAGCACCAGTTTGTGATTTCAGGGTTTGGAATTGTGTAAGGGACAGTAGAAAAAAGTTAGCGCGGCTGCACTACTTCAAGCATTGATTGGTTCGCCAAGCGTGCAGCAATCTTCGGATCTTCGTGGCCGTGCTTACGACCAAGACGAGGGTCGTATTCGTAAGGATGCAGCAGTGCTTCTTGCCCAAGCAGCTAAACGACTAAAGGCAGCATAAGTTGCAACCCGTCTATGCATGGTCGTCAATAACGTATAGAAACTGTTTCCTACAGACATATTTGGGTTTCTACTCATGTCAGCAAGGACAACCAGGGGCAGACTAGCGACCATCGCATTGAAAGTGCTAGTATTGGAAGGCTCAATGCTAAGAGAAAAATTTTGGGTTTGATTTAAAAAAGGCTTTAGGAAAGCTGCCCGAAAGGCAAGCCCCCATGATGCAGCAAGTGCCGGTAACATCTATAAAGAAAAGCTGTACGAAAGCTGAAACAAGTTGAATCAAAACCACATATACAAAGGCTGAGCGGTAGGACCTAGCCAGAATAGAGAAGGGTTAGCGTTATCACAGCCCTTGCAGCCCCAGAGTGCGGATAGAGGGGAGGGGACGAAGTCTGTTGTGCCCTTCCTGATTTTTTACACTAGGGAAAAGCTTTAGCACGCCGGAAAAAAGGTTGCGAAAACTGCAAAACCTAAATAATCGTCAGCAGTGCAGCAGTGCTCGAATTGGACGGAAGTCTGGCAAGACTCGCAGTATGTGAGAAGATTGTTTTAGCGACAATAGCCATAGTCATGATCGCAATGAGTTCACTAAAAGTGACCAGCTCAGATATTGTAATGCCAGCTCGGGAAGGACAGCAGCGCAAAATCGCGAGCATGTACAGCCGCAGTGTGTGTAGTAGCAGCAAGAGCTCAGTAGCGATATTCATAGAAGTGACAGGTTGACTGAAACAGACTACACTACACGTGTCTACACAAGCAAGAAGTGGAAGAGTACACTGAATGTTGGAATAGTCCAGGAGACTGCTACCGTAGAGCTGTAAGAGGCCACAGTGATTGTGTCGAGCAGCCTCGTAAGCATCGTTTGCATATTCAGCAACAAAAGCCACAGCACCAAAACTATGCTAATGACGATGGTCACAGTCACATACATGACCAAATCTCCAATCCAAATGCAGCTCTGCTACCCAGTGCAGTCATGTGTACCCAGCTTGTCATGCTCATCATCATCATAATAATCATCGATTCGTCATTATCATCGTCGTCATCACCACCGTCACCATCATCGCCACAATCATCGTCGCCACCACCTAGAACCGTGGGCCATCGCAGATGTCATGGTCTCTTCTAGAAGGCATCGCCCGCTAACATGCGCGACCGTGACCGCTGGACTGGTTATACCCACAGGCTGCATTGTAGTTCCTTTTTGGGATTACCTTGTGGGATCCTAAATTTAAGCCACAAAAAGGACCTACAATGGAGCCTATGTGTAACAATAAGACGAACACCCATAACCCAACACAGCTGCAGCAGCAATCATGACTGGGGGGCCGCTCATACAGACCACGGCAGCATGCAGTCTAGGCAGGAGGACATCGAGAGAATTTCATGAGCATGTAGCAGCAAACCAGGCAAATGGCGGGACTGCATTGCGAGCCGTGCTCTTGCAAAGTTGTATGTCTTGTTCCACGGTCGTGAAATTGTAGTTTTGACGGCCAATGCAGCCATCATGATTATGGAAGGTACTACAGTTGGTTACAGCAAGGATTTGTTACTATTCTCATTGTTTCCCTTCCTGCAAACCAATCATATATATATATATATATATATAGCATAATCGCTCATGCAAAACAAGGTTGCTCGTGTCCAAGACCCAAGTACGCACTCGTAGTCTTGGCCAATCAAGGAAGTTCGCACCGCCATGCTTTGCGTGGTCGCGAACTGCTGACGGCGAACTGCCACTGCTGTTTGAGGCATTTAGAATAGGAATAGTTAAAGCGACGGATGGTACCGTGAAGCAACGCCTCCAGATTGTTGAGTGGATGATCAAATCTGGAGCAGATCCACTTCTTCGACTGCCACGAAAATTGCGCGATCCCTGTGCCTTTGCGTGGCACAGATCAGAGAGCCAGACGGAGGAAGACAAGTCCGACAAAATTCATGTCGAAGCGCCTGGGCATTGTCTCCTTTCCTTTGCCTTGGCGCTTCTCGAGGCTTTCCATGAGACACAGCTCCAAACAACGCGCTATGATCGGGCCATGGCCTTCGTCCAGGAGGTCGTATCCATAATTTCCCGAATGAAGGGCCAGCGGCCGAAAATAGAAGTAGACCAAACTGTAATCGACCGTTGGGAAGCGATCAGGGGCATGACTGCCACCCACAACGTCACTTTTGCCACTGCCGATGGTCCAGTAACAGCACACGACATTGCTCTCATGGCGACCTCCCCAGTGCTGTCGGCAATGCTGCAGTCCTGCATGACAGAAGGTTCTAGAAAGCATATTGAAGTCAAAGACTCTTCTGCTGCCGGCGTGTCCCTGTTCTTGGACCTTGTGTACACAAGCTCCACATGCAGTGAAGTGCAGTACAAGACCGCGCTCGAAGCCTTGGACCCCGCCCATCGCTGGCAGGTGGAGGGCGTGGTGCGCGTGCTCGAGGAGATCCTGCAAGGAATGATCACCGATTCCAGCTTTATCGACATCGCATCAGCTGCCACGTTGAAGAGCTTGTTGGGCCTCGAGAAGGCTTGTGCTACCTTCGCCCAGAACAGCAAGGCGTTGCGACAGATGTCGCAAAACGGGGAGCTGCCTCCTGCTCTCGAGAAGTTTCTAGGCCATGTGTCGACGGCGTCTGATACATCGTCTCCGAATAAGAGGCGCCGGACTTTTTGAGGTTTCCGGTTTGGTCCCACGTCGGCCTGCTGTGCGCAGGTCCATCTGATGTGAGGCAGAGCCCAAAATAGCAGTGCCGACGAAGCAAGAAAAATGTCTGCCATTTCCGGCGTGGTATCAAGAAGTGCCCAGATAGCTATTCAATGTGGCTTTGCCACCGTCCGTTTAAAGCTGATTTCCACCTGCAGATGTGTATATATGCATCTCTCTCTCTCTATATATATATATATATATGTTTAGTTATCTAGTGACTTAGCTACTGATATTCATTCACATTGATGTCTATATAGATAGATAGATAGATAGATAGATAGATAGACAGATAGATAGATAGATAGAGAGGTAGGTAGACAGATAGCTGATAGCTTTAAGCTCGCACGTACCCTGCATGGGGTCGAGTGCCAACTCGTCTGCGCGTAATGAGTTTTGCCTCGAGAGTAAGTCCTCTGCATGCACGAGCCGGAGCCGGAAGGGCTAAAGGTCCGAATAATTTAGAAGCCTAAATAATTACCAATAGTATTTTTATTGGGGGGGTCCCTATTATAATTATAGTATCGTATACCCCAAAACCTTATTGTAATTATTAAGGCCCCTACATTATATCTGCATACCACGAGGCTGCACTTCAGGGACAACCCTCCGAATTCTAAGCGGGACCGCAGCTTCAGAGATGTAATATTATAGGGGCCTTAATGATTTCCTATACTATTTCAGGGGTTCTTTGTTATATTTATTGCAGAACATACCCCAAAACCCAATTCTAATTATCAAGGCTCCTACATTACGCCCCAGCGTTAGGAGGTCTCGGTCATCTCCCTGGTCTTGCAATATGCAAGTACGGCTGTTTGCAGTGGTATCAAGTCCGGGTCAGCCGTAGGCTTACTAAATATCTTCGACACCACCTATAGTCCCCATTGTAGCTCTTTTTTGGTTAACCAATTCTATGGTTAGGATCCTATAAATATGAATTTGGTTAACCAAAACCCTAAACCCTAAACCCCAAACCCTAAAAACTATAATGGAGACATATAGGCCATGGGCAGAGATCGACTCCGACAGCGTAGCGCTCAGGTCAACCTGTGCATCGTACGTTGCCGTCCTTCCCAGAGCAGAAGACGCCGAGCCGGGGCCCTTCATCATTCTCAGTTCACTTGGGGACACTATTCAAAGTGAGGGTATCCCTAGGGTGTAGGTTTTCATCACCCTCTGTACATTGGGTTCTGGACTGAGGGCTTAGAGTTTAGGTTTGGGTTACTTCCGTATCCCGGGACAGGGTCTCTGAAAGAGGGTTCAAAGGGTCTCTGAAAGAGGGGAGTCGTGTGCTGGTGGCTTCCCGAGCTCGATAATATACACGGGAAGCTGCGCGTGCCTACCTTTGACTTTACTATGAATACGAAATCATCAGCCACTCTAATCCTGAAAACCTAAAAAACCCTAAACCCAACAGCCGCCCTAACCCTGAAAACCTCAAAAACCCTAAACCCTGGACTGGAAAACGAGGCTCTAAAGCCTAAAAAAAATCCAAGCCCTACAGCCTAAACCCCTATATAAACCCCAACCCCTTAAACCCTAAACTCTAAACCCCTAAAGCCCCAAACCCTAAACCCAAACCCCTAAACCCCTAAGCCCCATGTAGCCCTATGACCCCCTCAGCCCTGAAGCCTGATCCGTGAGATCCCAAAAACGCATAGAAGCCCAAACCACCAAACCCCAAATATAGTGTTGTGTTTGGGGTTTAGGGTTTGGGGTTTGGGGTTTAGGGTTTCGAGTTTGGGGTTTAGGGTTAAGGGTGTAGGATTCAGGGTTTAAGGTTTAGGATTCAGGGTTTGGGGTTTAGGGCCCAAGCCCCAAACAGAACCTAGAAACTCTTTGCATCCTTATAGATCCTTTTAAGACAAGCCTACATGCCTGAAGTGCCCGCAGGAAGCCAACACCCTAAACCCTCATCCCAAACCCTGGTTTCTAAACCCTATATATAAACATTTCAAGCTATAAATATCTCTAAACCATATAAACCTTAAACTAGAACCAAGCTGTAAGCCCTGAACCCTGAATGCCCTACCTATAGTCTCCATTGTAGTTCCTTTTGGGGTTTACCTTACAGGATCCTTAATATAGAAATGGTTAAACCAAAAAGAGGTACTACGATGGAGACTATAGGTAAACCCTAA
>CAJNDV010020779.1:64306-86393 GCA_905221635.1 Symbiodinium sp. CCMP2456
TGGTGCTGCTTGGTGCTGGTGCTGCTGATGCTGGTACTGCTCCTGTTGCTTGTGTTGTTTGTCATGGTGCTGGGACCGTTATAGGTCCTTTTCGGAGACTGCGCAGAAGATGCTCTTCTGCAACACCACTGCCACCGGCAGCCGTAAGGCATCTCCGACATGCCTCACGTTTTTCCTCGCGAGAGGCCCATTATTCAAACTTTTCCTCCCCCACCTCAGAAGGGCTATTGCATCTACATTGCTGTCGTCGATATGATGAGGATTGGATGCAACAGTGCCAGCTTGGGGATAGCCATGATGAGTTGTCTTAGCTTGTTACCTTGTGACAACCTTGTGTGCAGCTGCGTGCAGCATGGCTCCGTCCCACGGCGCCCTAAATGTGAGGGTCCAGGTACATACTCGTATAGGTAGTCTTTCAAGGGCTTCCTTCATGCTGGATTGTGAGTCTTCAGATTGGGGCCGAATAAGTACCACCATTATTCCTAGGGTCTTAAACGCTATAGTACACCCCAGAAGTCTATTCATTAAGGCCCCTATAGTAATGCTGTTGGTACCAGGACTCATAGGGCTAGGCAAGCAGAACCTTCCCGCGAAGCGGGCTGCACGCGGCCAAGACAGGCTTCGTTTGGTCGCTGCTTGGAAGAGACCTCTGCATGCGAGTCTGTCGGTCTCGGCAAAAGTGGTTCCAACTCGTGTGGCAAGTAGTTCCGGCCAAGGTTTTAGCCAGGAAGTTTCATTGTGCAGATGCGAGTAGTTTTGAAGCGACGGCAATTAACAAGGACGGCAAACGACAAGAAAGGCCACCCCGAGAAGTAGCCACGGTCACTGTAAGACTGTGCATAAAGATTATGAAGCTTCCATTTTAATTATTGTCCTTGTCTCAAGTTCTGAAAGCCTCATAAATCTGCACTCTAGAATCCCATGCGATAGGCAGCTGGAGCTGTCAGAGTCCCGTAAATAGTCGGTTCAGTAAGCATACCCTATGTCGTTGTATCCCAGTAACCCATTTTTTAGGTACCTAGAGCCCTATGGACATCCATGCTTGGAGGCCCAGGGGACTTAGTAAGTCGGTTATAAGTAGAGTTATTTGTACCCTAAATGGAGTTACCTCAATTATAACCCTACTTATAACCGACTTACTAAGTCCCCTGGGCCTCCAAGTGGCGAGGAAGTGGTTCATCAGCCGACGAAGCCGAGTCCTTCACCTGCTCGGCAGCGGGAGTGGCGGCTGTTGACAGAAGGCCAGCTCACAGCTTCGACCCACAAGTTGGGGTATTACTGTACAGGCTGCCTTAAGAACCCAAAACCTACTTTTTTGTAGGGTCCCCATAAATCCCATATTAGGGTTTATAATAAGAACCTACAGAAAAGTGGGTTTTGGGTTCTTAAGGTATTGCATGTGGGTTCAGGAGGCTGCGAGTTTTGCGACGTCAGCGATCTTAGGGTTTAGGGGTTAGGGTCACCAAGCCTGCCAGCAAATTCCGGACAGTGCACGGACATTCGCCATTATGATTCATTATAGGGTTGAAGTCCACAAACCACGGATTGGCACTAAAGGCCAGCTGTATGGATGGTGGCTTTGGCACCAAGTAGCACATGTTTGTTTAGTCGTTGTTGTGGTTGTCGGAGTCCTAGTACTTAACACTAGGAGCAACGGTAGAACTAACACGACATCGAATCGTTTGTCTTAAGAGCCGAGCCAGATGCTCGCACATGTGAAGCAACATTCTAGCAGGATATACAGCGAAGTCGAAGAAGGGATGCAGAGGTCAGTTTCGCACCGGATTTTATGCAGAAGCTACGAAATACAATGCCGTACGACATTCGCCTAAACACCCTAAACCCCAAACCCTAAACCCTAAGCCAACCAGCCTAAGCAGTGTTCCCTCAAAGCATTTCCGACCGCATTGAAGAGGACCTCTGCGTCCTTCAGACGGCCGAACCGATGCGGCAGATCCGGACAGATTCGACGCCACAACCTTATACGGTTAAGGGGTTCGGGTTTAGGGGTTAGGGGTTTAGGGTTTAGGGTATTTAGGGGTTTGGGGTTTAGGGGTTTAGGGGTTTAGGGTTTTAGGGTACCCGAACCTTTTTAGGGCTTTTTCTGCGGGGCTCCTTTCCGGATTACTGTAAGGGTTCGTCTAACACGTTCTTGTAAATTGTTCTGGGTAGATACTTCGGTCCTGTACTCGGGTGCTTGTTTGCAAATTGAATAACAAACTTATCAACCCTAAACCCTAAACCCTACACCTTGAATGGAAATAGCCCTCAAGTGAGTTGACAGGGCGTCACCTCCGCAAGCTGCTTCGTGACGTGTCCTGAAGTCGTTCCAGAATGAACAACATAACAATGCCGCAGCCCCCGGCCGAAGCTCTGTCCGAATTCGATCCAAAAACACAAACCCTATAAAACCTATTCGGGTTTAGGGTCTAGGGTAAACCCTAAACCCTAAACCCCAATGCTATATCCGAGAACGCTTCAAACCCGAAGCCCCAAAAGCCTGCAAGCCTACAAACTGCGCAAACCCCATAAGCCCGGAGCCGTAACGCTAAACTGCTGAACTATAAGCCCGAAGTCCTAAATCCCACTTGGAGGTCCATGGGACTTGATAAGTTAGGCTTGGGGTTCTGGGCTTCAGGGTTTACTCTCGCGCAACTTGGACATTCTAGGCCAGGCTCTAGGGTTTGGGTTTTTGGGTACTTTAATTTAAATGGGCTTACAAGTAATTTATAAGTACAGTTGCCTTATGCGTAACCCTAGGTACTAAGTCCCCATGATCCCCTACGCGAAATCAACTTACCCTTATAGAACCCCTCTAGATACCTGCTAAGGAACCCTTTAAGCTAACTACCAAGTCCGTCCCATGATCCCTGAAGTACACTCTCAATCCTTTCGTAGAGCCCTTAGAGATCCCTTCTCAGGATTTTAGGAGGGACCCCTAATAGGGACCCTTAATCCCATTACCTTAAATAACCATTGTATGGTCCTTATATACCCCTTATATAGCCAGGTAGTCTCCATATTAACCCCAATAACCTACAAGGGTCCCTATTAAAGGTCCCTCCTAAAGCCCTTAGATCCCTTTTCAAGGCACCCCTTAAGTTACTAAGTCCCATAATCCCTTAGGTACACCCGAACCCCGCCTTGCCGAACCCTTATAGATCCCTCTTAAGGAACCCTGTAAGGAGCCCTTCAAGATACCTAACCTAAACCCTAAACCAACCCTAAAACCTAAACCCTAAACCCTAAACCTTAAAACCTAAACCCTAAACCCTAAAACCTAAACCCTAAAACCTAAACCCTAAACCCGAACTGGAGGGCCCTGGCTGGCATCCACCAAGGGGTCAGCGCGGCAGAGCCTCACTAGTCTCTAGCATAATGTGGGTTTAGGGTTTAGGCTTAGGGTTTGTGGGGGTACATTACACTTTTACTTTATCTAGGCTTCTACATTAGCTTAGGGCTTGGGAGAATAGGGTTTAGGGCTTAGGGGTTTAGGGCTGAAGGGGTTTGGGTTTAGGACTTCGGCCATTTGGGCTTATGGCCCGAGGGAGTCGGACCATGGATTTCGGATGACTCGTATTCCCGATTTTCTTTACCTGAAGGGCATTAGGGTTTAGGGTTTAGAGTTTAGGGTTCATGATGTTCCAACATCCTGGCTTCTACTTGGGGCTCCGGGATTTCCGGAGATTGGGCAACATTTCTTGTTGGGGAGGGGATCCGAGCATCGAAGCCTTTGCAAGGTCACGGTGCTTGCTGCGTGGGCTGCCTATCCGGGCGCCTACAAATTCTCAGTTCGAAGTTTAAGGTCTGACGTCTAGGGTTGAGGAATCTCGGGCTTCCAGTTTAGAGTCCTGTCATATTTGAGAACCGTGGATTGAACAGTTGATGTCTATCAGGGTGCTCTTCGAATTCGCCACTCTGCACGATAATTTCCTTCAACACCGTGGTTGAAAGACAGCAGCTGAACTGTATAGGTAACATAGACCCCCGGATTGATAAACCCCACCTACCTTACAGGTGATTGTCACAGGAATCCTCATATGAAGGCCCGTGACGAGAGGGTGTCTATTGACCTAAGCCCTAAACCCTAAACCCTAAACCCTAAGCCTAAACCCTAAACCCTAATCCCCAAAACCCTAACACCTAAACCCACATGACTTTGCAGGAAACTCTGAGTCTCAAGAGCCCCGGGCCCCAGGCCTCAGATCTGCCATCAGGGCTTCAGCTAAAAGGAAAACCCTGAACCCTAAACCCCTAAACCCTAAACCCTAAACCCTGAACCCTAAACCCTAAACCCTGAACCCTGAACCAACCCTAAACCCTAAACCCTAAACTCTGAACCCTGAACCTTAAACCCTGAACCCTAAACCCTAAATCCCTGAACAGCTAAACCCCTAGCCTAAATGGGCGAAGGCTGGAGGTCCGAGGATCCGGGGGCGAGATGCCATCATAGAGGGGCCTTGGGTAGAACCCCAAAAATAGGCTTTAGGGTTTAGGGTTTAGGGATCATAGAGGGGGCTTAGGTAAACCCCCAAGAGTAGGGTTTAGGGTTTAGGGCTTAGGGATCATAGAGGGGCCTTAGGTAGTAGGCATCAGAGTTGCCCAACGCCTACAAGCGGCCCTTAGTCTTGTTCTATACCGTTGAGGTGCAGGTAGGAATGAGAACAGGGTGTCGGGATCTATGAGAATTATAGCCTAACGGCACAAAGCCATGTAAGGCCATGCTGCAATTGCTATAGTCCAAGAAACCCTAAACCCTAAACCACGAAAAGACAACTCATGGCCTCCAAAGCACAGCCCTAATTCCTAACCCCCCAGCCCGAACGCTAAATGATAGACCCTTGCAAAACGGCTTACAGTAGGGGTTGAGGCTTTATAGGGTTAGGGGCGACAAATCTCGGATCCCAAACCCAAGACCCTAGACTTCGGACAGTAAGACCCAGAGACTCCAATACCCCTTAATTAAGGAATATACCTTAAATCTTATTAGGGATCCTACTATAATTTAAGGTATATTCCTTAATTAAGGGGTATCGGAGTCTCTGGGGACCCAAAAAACGCTGTGCAGAAGAGGCACTTGTGGCCGGCATGATCACACGGATGTTCGTGGCGGATGGCTTCCCGAAGCTTCCCCTGCGACGAAGAGATTACCCTCCTAAACAGTAGTACAATTGCAATCAGAACATTCATGTAGCATTGGAGCCCTTGGGTTAGAACCCTAAACCCTAAACCCAAACTGGGTCTCTCCTGTCTTGCGTTGGCAGTGACCTTAATAGATCCATCTTAAGGAACCCCTTGTTGGCTTTGTACTCTGGGATTTCGATCTGCGGGCGCCTAAATGATGGATTTCTGGGTTACATTACACATTATAACCCCTAAACCCTAAAGCTAGTAACCTGCTATTTATGTAACTGGAGCCCTAGGGCATGTCGTATCATGTTTCATCCGTATCACTAATACACCAGTCTAAGGGCCTCTCTTGGCTTGCAAGAGGATGGGGCTCTTGGGGCTGGACTTATTTACTAGGTTTAAGGTTTAGGGATTAGGGTTTAGGGTTTGGGGTTTAGGGTTTAGGGTTTAGAGTTTTTACCAGGGTTAGGTTTTGGAAGTTGTGTTTCGAGTTTAAAGGTTTCAGTGAATCAGTACAGAGCTTCAGATACTTTGCACATTCACGGCGTGTGTCAATTTTGCCTAAATTCCTAAACCCTAAACCCTAAACCCCAAACCCTAAACCCTAAACCCTAAAACCAAAACCCTTTTGCTGCAGGCTTGCAAGCAATAACGCCTGGTAGGTAGCCACTCGTCCGCCAGCTAACACTGTAGTCGTGACCGTGCTTCTAGCTTCCGCGCATGCGGCTCAGGAAGTTGACTGAAAAGGCACACTAGTCCTTACTTGTCGTAAGCATGTTGGTGAATAGCACACAGGTCCGGGTAATACGCACATGATCCGCCTGGAGGTATATGTCCCAAAGAAGTCCATCAAACTCGAACTGCAGCCAACAGAACCACAGGCGACATACTGCTTGAGGAGAGCCAGCACGGTGGAAGGTTTGCACACCCTCAACTCTATTCAACCAAGAGATAAAAACTTCACCCACACCGAACTGCATGACAACTCCAGGTCTCCAGGGAACCTCTACTCGGAAAACATCACGCCAGTGAGGATAGCATGGTTGTGAATCAAGGGGTGGTGATGACTGTACATATCCGCGAAGCGTGAGTATGCAGCCTGCCATGCGGCACGGGAACCCTAAACCCTGAACCCTAAACCGGGTTGGGCAATCTTTCTAACACAAAGTAGCATCTTGCAGGCGAGGCACCGGGTACGCTGCTCCGGCGACAATCCTCGAACGCGAAACAAGCGCACCCCAACTGGCAGTCCCCCAAAACAAGGTCATGCCAATTTAAAAGAAGTAGGATTCAGCTCGTTATAGGGTTTAGGGTTTAGGGTTTAGGGTTATGTGTGTGTGTGTGCGCGCGCGCTTCTTGGGCTGCAACTGTCGGACGGAAGCATGGAGCATCAAGTGAAACAAAGGAAGCGGCAGTCATTTCAGGGCGAGATTGCTTGCAAGGGAGCAACCTGCATCTTAATTAAGCTGCTCTTCAGAAACAGTTCCATAGCATCGAGGGGCTATGATTAGGAGGAGGAGGAGGAGCGGACGGAGGAGGACATCCAACAGCTTGGAGTCTGTTGGAACAGGTCAGGCGACGCTAGAACATTGCTAGCGAACTCGAGGCAAGCCTATCTGAAGCAAAAAGGCAGGATCTTGGAGCCGGCCCAGAAAGCGCTTAGGAGAAGGCAGGCTGTATAGGAAACTACCCAGAGACTCCAATATCCCTGATTTAAGGAATATACCTTAAATCTTATTAAGGATCCTACTATAATTTAAGGTATATTCCTTAAAATCTTATTAAGGATCCTACTATAGTTTAAGGTATATTCCTTAATTAAGGGGTATCGGAGTCTCTGGGTATGCCGTTGCGAGGTGGAGGGTTCCAAGGCAAAGCAGAGATGCAGCGCTTCAGTGCTGGCCCTGCTCAGCGCACCGTATTTCAGAAGGCAGCTAAGGCAAAGAAACTAAACCTTAAACCCCTAAACCCCTAGGCCCCCCTGAACCCTAATCTGAACCCTGAAAACCTTAAACCCTACACCCCCTAAGCCCCCCTGAACCCAAACCTTTGGCCTGAAAGCCTAGCCTTGAAGCGTGCTTTGGCCAAGCCGAAAGCAAGGCATGCTCGAGTTTAAATACCCGATGGTCCAACCCTGTGGCGTTGGACCTCAGTACCGGGCTGAGGTATTTCTGCGAAAGGAATTAGGGTTTAGGGCTTTTTTTCCCCACCCGCCCAGCTGACAAGTCGCACCGCAGGGATTTTAGGGTTTAGGGTTTTTAGGGTTTAGGGTTTAGGGCTTAGGGAAGGAATGTCTGCTAAGCAGGAACACCATGTATGCGCTCCCTTTTGCAACCGCAAAAGAAGTTGAGGTTACACCGAAGTCACCAGTGAAACCACCCAAACCTCACAGCCCAATCTTTGCAAAACGGCTCAAACTCATAGACTTGACGTGCTGAACCAGAAAAGCCCGAACAAAGATCATGCGACTTAGTAATAGACGGGCTTCCTTAAACGGCTCTATGAGGGATCGATCAAGGGCTAGAGCTAGAGTTTAAGGATCATCAGACTCAGCAACTGGGATTATTAGAAAGGTACCCGTGCAAATTACTGTCATACCTATAGCCCCAATTACGGGACACGTAGCCAACTTAGGTACAAGTACGTACTAAGTCCCACGATCCTGAACGAGCCAGAATGAGAAACACACAAAAATTTTATGGCTATACAGTTTATCCCCTTGAAAATTAGGGCTTTGACGGACGAGCCTGGCAAGGTAAAAATTAGGATTTAGGGCTTCGGGGGTTTAGGGCTCAAAGGGTTCAGGGATCACCCTTAGCCAAGGGGCCGTTTGTGAATGAAGACATCCTGGCGGCAGAGCGAGTAACCAACGTTTAGAGTGTAGGGATTTGCTTAATGCCCGACACTCCTTATGCCTACAACAGGCTAGGCTAATTGCAAACTGGCAAAGTTCAAACCTCATTGCTCAGAAAGAGTATTGCACCATGGGTCAACTGTTGACCAGTTGGACACGGACCGGTAGAGTCGCATAGCAACATCGAAAACGCCATCGGGTTGGCCCAGACTTTTTCTGGACTCTCTTCCACAAGTCTTCAAAACCTGTTCACATTCGTCGCGGACTCTTCCGAAACTTTCTCGCGACTTGTAACCCTGAACCCTAAACCCTAAACCCCTAAACCCTAAACCCAAAACCCTAAACCCTAAACCCTTGTAGCGGGTTCCGGATTTCCGCCCCCGAGGTTTGCAGCAGAAGACTGGTTGGAGTCTTTGCTTCACTACACTAAACATTTCCGTTGTTACGATATGGGAGTTTCCGAAAATAAGGGACCCTAAAATAGTACTCTAAATAGTAGGACCCTTATTATAAGGACCCCAAAATAAGGTACCCTAATTTTTGGAAACTCCCATAATGCAAACTTCATGGGGCTCGCTACACATGGTTTAAGCACGAAGGGTCCTCAGTCTTAAACCCTACACCGTCGCTAGTGACTGTTGGGACTTCATCATCGTATGAGACCCTGCCACAACAGCTCTTCCCCGATAACACAACACGGCCTGACAAAAACAAACATGATTTTGCAAGACAATTACTAGTAGTGGGCGTCTTCGTTGCTTGCGAAGCTGTGCACTGCATTGCCTAGCCCATATATATATATATATATCTCTCTCTCTCTCTCTCTCTCCCCCTTAGCACATGAGTCCTTCCCCTGGCTCTATGCATAAACTCTGTCAGCATAAGTCTCCACTCTTGAGCGCGCTGTCCTTTAGATGCTGGTGCTGGGCGAATACTCAGCACTGCTTTGCGAAAGGCCGGCTGAGACGTTTCCGTATGTCTGTTTCTGGTGCATTTTGTTGCGACGGTATGCGACGGTCTTAGGCGCCGCTACGAAGTCTGTTGCGAAGTCCTGCTCGGGGGAGAATGGCTGATGACGACTTGCATTAATCTAGTGCTTGCACAATTGTAGCCGACGCTTCGCAGGATATTATATATATATATATATATTTATTTATATATATATATAAATTATATATATATATATATTGGTGAACTTTGGTAACGTTTCCGAGAGCCCACGGGTCTCCAAACTTTCACGATTTTCGCACAGCCGGCCCTAGACCTCAGGACCAGGGACAACAAGCATAACGGGCCTATTCTTTTTAGGGTTTAGGGTTTAGGGTTTAAGGTTTAGGGTTTAGGGGTTTAGGGTTCAGGGTTTCAGCACGACGAATGAAGAAAACGGCCAGACAACCAGGCAAAGCAACAGCTGCCTGAACCAATACAAAACCAAATACACAATTGCAAACAAGCAACCACATCGGCAGTATTAATCACAGAGAATTGCAACCTCGTTTGCCAAAAAGAACTTCTTGGACTCTCATTCCACCCTTTGTTTGTGGCCCTACAGCTGCAGTAATCGCCTGCCTCAGAATAGGAACAGGATGAGACTAGACTCCGATCAGATTCGCACCAATCCCAACAGCAGCCGCTCCACTCCGAACATTCAGCCATTTTTTTCAAGTCTAATCACCCGGTTCCCAGTCCTCACCAACTCGGTGCTCACTCGTGGCACACGTGGCGCATAGGTGCCATCCTTATCGGGCGAGAACCCACAAAATGTGGAACTTGGAGGCCTGGAGACAAAGACCAATTGACCCTAAACCCTTTTTGTTGCTGGACTCAAGTCTAGCCAGACTAACACTAAACCCGAAACTCACATTAACTCTAAACCCTACCTATATAAACCCACGTTGCGAGGCTAAAAGTTTGAAGGCCAAAAACTTCTGGAATTGGTTGGTTGTGGCTCGCAACTCGAAGCTACCCATAAGACATGAAGATGATTCGAATTCGGCCTAGCTTTAGGAAAACTTGAACGGGCCAGGCCTCCAGGGTCCCAGACGGGAAGAACTGTTGCATTGGGATCTCGCGTGGCATCGTTTGGGTCAGGGTGTGAGACCTTGTCCTTGACTTTACAGGGTCGACATGCATGCCGAAATTGGCACCGTGGGATCCGGAGATGCCTTGATATCAAAAGCCAGCACCTCAGGGTTTAGGGTTTAGGGTTTAGGGCTTAGGGTTTAGGGTTTAGGCAATCTTTGCCTTGAACCGGAACTCCCCAAGCTCCTACAAGCAGTGGCTTCCTGCCATCACTCGGATACCAAGGCTCCGGCGGCTTCGGGTCTCTCTCTGGGGTCCCTTTACTTCTCTGAGACTCCCATGTGTCTCAGCCCTAAACCCTCACTTCCCCAAGAAGCAAGGGAAATAAAAGGTTAAACTTTCAGATTACTACTAAGTTATAAGAACCCAAAAAGTTTAAAGGTTGGGTATTGGGGAACTAAGAACCCCAAAACTCGGACCCGAACCAAGGTGGTGTGAGAAGCCGCGCGAGACCTGCTGGAGTAGACGGACTTTAGGGCTCCTTGGGGTTTAGAATTTAGGGTTTAGGGTTTACAGTAGGGTTTAGGGAGGGTTTCAAGCACCAGCCTCGATGGTGCAATGGTTGTACAGCAACACTTAACATACCCATAGGCCCCATGGTAGTTCCTTTTTTGTGGCTTGTGTTTAGGATCCTACTAGGTAATCCCAAAACAGGAACTACAATGGGGCCTATGGGTACTGCCCCAATGCATGCGCCATTGCGCTGGCAGCGTTGAGAGGATTGAGGAGGGAAACACCTTGCAACATCTCGGCCACTGTGGAGTAGCAAACGCCCTGACAACGATCGCGACCACGACGACGATAAAGACAACATGTGTGTTTAGTCTCCTAATCTGCATCTTCTACTTGTTCTAAGGTTTGGGCTTCAGGGTTTAGGGTTGTAAGGCTTAGGGCTTAGGGTCGAAACCCTAAACCCTAAACCAAACTGAAGACTCCTCACAAGTCGTTGGTCCCGAAACCCCAAACCTAAACGGTGGACTCTACGAAGCCTAAACCCCAAACTCGGGTTAAACCCAAAGCCCTAAGCCATACCCTGCTTCTTTGCCTCGGCGTGAAGGTGACACCTGGTGACGTTTCAAGCATGGCGGAAATCGGGGTTTCTACTCCCCAAAGTTCCTAAACCCTCAAACGTCACATCGGTTTAGGGCTTACGGATTTAGGGCTGCTTCGGGCTTGGATTTCGAGCTCAGAGCTTTGAGTTCAGAGTTGGGGGGTAGAGAGAGCCACGCATGCTCTGTTCGTGGTTGGTTGATTTTTTCTACTCGGGCCCATCCTCTGCAGATGTGCTCAGGGGTCCGTCTGAATTGTTTTGGGCCTACATGTTTTCTCCCGGCTCTTTGGGAATGGGAGGCCTGTCGTTGCTGAACTGTGTGTTGTGGTGGCCGGGCGATGTGGTATTTAGGATGGAAAAGTAGTAATTGAGACGACACTGTCAATCGCTTCGGCCCCCCGAACCTTAGCCCCTGCTCCCTCGGATTCTAGATCTCTGGAGTCCGTTCTCCAACAAGGCCCTTTACGGAGACAGATATCTCACAGTCTGTTTAGGGCCGTTTCGAGATCTTTCGGAATCTGTCGAGGTTCAGAAGCGGCCTTAGAAAGCCTGACAGATGCTCCAGAAAAACAAAAACAAAAGAACTCGCGGCGCAAGGTTCCGGGCTGAGAATCTGAGCCCTAAGCCGCCCTAAACCCCTAATCCCCTTTTTGAGGAAATCCCCAAACATCCCCGAAACCCTTTAAACCCTAAACCCTAAACCCTAAACCCTAAACCCTAAACCTAAACCGTAAACCCTAAACCCTAAACCGACCCTCTAAGATCGACCCCTGAAGCTAGGCCTTCCTCCAAACCCTTCTGGCAATGAAGAGCCGAAGCCCCTGATCCCTGAAATCCGCGTCCTGAAGCCCGCAACACTCTCTGACCCCATACCCAAAGCCCCTACGCCTAGAAACGTCACGTCTCTTAGCTTTTTGCTCCTTTTTTTAATCGGGCTTTTGCGCTGGCTCGCCTTAAACCCGTTCGCGATCTTAAGCACTTGAAACCACAAGCAACATTATAACCCCTGCCAGCCTTGCCAAAGACCACGGCAAAAGCCCAACAGAACCCTAAACCCTGACACGCGTAGCTTAGGCCATCTAGAACGGGAAACCCTGAAACATACAAAAGTAGGCCCAAAAGCCAAGGACAAAGAAAACAGGCTAGAACCTGCTGCAAACCCCAAACCCTTCCCCCTAACCCTAAACTCTGAGTCTGAACCTTCACTCCGAACCCCTAACCCCCTTTTTTGCCGCGAGACACACTTCTAGCCAGACCACGACCTCAACGCTTAACCCCGAAACCCTCAACCCCTACATCCCTCAAGCCGAAAACCCTAAATCCCTAAACCTTAAAACCCCAAAACCCTAAAGCCCTCAACCCCTACCATTGTAGTTGCTTTTTGGGGATACCTTATAAAATCCTTAATATATATTTGGTTAAACCAAAAAAAGGAACTACAATGGAGCCTATAGGAGATCCCTTAAACCCGAAAACCCTAAAGCCCTCAACCCCTAATCCCTTAAACCCGAAAACACCCTAAACCCCTAAACCCCTAAGCCCTAAACCCTAAACCCAAATCTTAGCCCTTCTGGAGCCACCAGGGTTCCAGACTCCTTGCAGTCAGCGCAGGGCTGCTGGGCACAGCCACGGGAGGGCTGGCAGCGATGTAGCCTGGGCAAAAGATGTCACAGCTTAGGGTTTCGAGTTGAGGATATAAGGTTTCGTTTTGGGAAAAGGGCTAGACCCTATAAACCCTAAACCCTAAACCCTAGACCCTAAACCCTAAACCCTAAAACCCTCAACCCTAAACCCTAGCTTCGGGTTTGGGGCTCGTGGGTTTGGGGTTCAGGCTGCGAGGCTCGCTGAGGGGTTTAAGGCTACCTTGTGCCGGTCTAAAAGAAGTCGAGTCTACGACTCCAAAAGCCAGGAGCGGAATCGGTTCTGCCAAGTCTTGGGGGTGGGTCTCATACAAACATAATCAGGAAGCCTAACGAATACCAATATCAAGTCAATTATTCAGACCTCTATATCAGGGTCGACGGGGCTCAGTTTCGGCTTGGGCCCTCCGGTGGTGCCCGGTACACTTGTTGCAAATCGATGAAAACATGGGGGTGCTTTTTCGTAGGCTCTTATGATGCGAATCCTGCCGTTCAGCGCGTTCAGGTCCCAACGCTCATTCTCTGGAACTCCCCATCTTTAAAGGAGCCACGTAAGGGAGCTGAGTCACAAGAAGGAGGGATCCTCTCAAGAACCAGCGGAGTAAGGAGGAGACGTCCCAAAGCCCTTCGACGTCAGCAGCACTGAAGCCGTAAATCCTTCCAAATCATACATGTCAAACGGCTAGACCCTAGAACCCCTTGGCCTTATCACCTATGGAAAACCCTGCGAGCCCTGAGAATCCTAAACGACCTCCCACAAACCCTAAGCTCTGAATGCTGCCAGCCCAAAACACGAAGCTGCCCAATCCTCTGGTTACAAGATTTGATGGCTTCCGAAAAGAGGGGACCCTAATATAGTACCCTAAGTAATAAGGCCCTTCTTAAAAGAGGACCCCAAAATAAGGTACGCCTTATTTCCGGAAGCCCCCATGTGGGGTCTCAGACCCTCCGGTTCAATCGGAGGTCTGAAGGGCTCAGCGGAGTTGTGGGTTTGGGGGATTTTGGGGGAACGGGTCTGGTTTTGCTGCCAAAAGGCGCGCTGAATTTTTCTACAAGGCTAAGCCCTCGTCTCTGGGAAATGGGATAGCTAAGATCAAGGTTGCGCTTGCAAGGACTGGGTTAGATCGTTGGCAGGCCTGTTCTTGAAAAGGAGGGAGAACTATATAACATAGAAGCATCTTCGTGAACCTCAACAAGAAAACCAACTGCAGCCAGCGAAAGATTCAACACCTAGCCTGGGTAAGGCTCGGGGCCTCACAGCCCTCTGGAAAATGATGAAGTTCATGCCAGGTTTAGGACATTTTAGGACAACTTGAAGACTTGGGGTTTACGGTGAACGTTAGGCAGCTAAGCCACCTAAACCCTAAACCCTAAACCCTAGCCATCCGGGTAGCCACTGGAAGCGGGAGAAAGAGGACTACCTGACACTGCCGGAACAGGTCTGGCATTTCGCGGGGTCGCGAAACCAGGAGCAGCCTGGTGCACGCGGGAATGGTTAGGTTCTTATGAAGGAATCACTTTAATGTAGCCTGCCATGACAAGGAACGCAATAGAGAATGTTCATATATATATATATATGAGTGCGTTCATACATACACACATACATGCATGCATGCATGCATACATACGTACATACGTACATACGTACATACGTACGTACATACATACGTACATACATACATACATACATACATACATTCATACATACATACATACATACATACATACATACGTAGGCACATACGTATATACAACGTAGATCGATATATACATATATAACGTACATGTATATATATATATATGTATGTCTACAGGCATATTTCTGTATTGTTTTATCCATTCTTTCATTTCCGTTCCTTTCATTTCATTCCGTTCCAGTCGATTCCATTATCCCATTCCATTCCCTTCATTCATGCATTCAGTCAGTCGGTCAGTCAGTCGGTCAGTCAGGCAGTCAGTCAGTCATGATTCAATCGTGTCATTTCCTTTCCTTGAAACACCCATTCAATTCATTTGATTTCATTCACCCAACCATCCATGCATGCATTCATCCATCCATGCAGGCATTGCATTTCATGTCATTTCTTGTCGGCTAATTTCATTTCATGCCACTTCATTTCTCATTCCATTCATTCATGCAGTCCTTCCTTTCCATCCATCCATCCATCCATCCATCCATCCATCCATCCATCCATCCATGTAATCATTCATTCCATACCATCCGTCCATCCGTCCATCCGTCCATCCGTCCATCCGTCCATCCGTCCATCTATCCATCCATCCATCCATCCATCCCACTCAACGTTTCCATTCATTCCATTCATAATCCATCCATCCATCCATTCATTCATTTCACCTAGTCGTTAAGACCATTTCATTCGTTGATTCATGTCATTCGTTGGTTCCGTTTCCACTCATTCTTAAATTCAGTCAGTCAGAAAGCCAGTCATTTTTTCATTCGCTCATCCATGTATTCATTCCCTTCAGTTCGTTTCATGTCATGCATTCATTCATTCACTCATTCATTCGCTCAGTCATTCATTAGTTCATTCTTTCATTTCATTCCGTTCATTCATTCAATCATTCATTCATTCATTTCACTCATTCAGTCGTTCATTCAATCATTCAATAATTCATTCACTCACTCCCTTCTTTCACTTCTTTCATTTCATTCAATTCATGCATTTCGCTCAGATCTTTCATCCATCGAGTCATCCATCCATCCAATCCATGCATGTATCCGTCCACCATTGGTTCATTCCATTCATTCATTCATTCGTTCGTTCGTTCGTCTGTTCGTCCGTTCATTCATTCATTCATTCATTCATTCCATTCATTCAGGCCTTCATTCGTTCATCCATGCATTCTTTCTTTCATTCATTCATTCATTCATTCATTCATTCATTCATTCATTTCATTTATTTCATCATTTCTTTCTTTCATTCATTCATTCATTCATTCATTCATTCATTCATTCATTCATTCCTTCATTCACTCATAACCGGCTTCGTGGCGGCTCTCATGTACCTGTACGTGGGCACAGTACCCAAGGCCTAGGCCAACTTATCGCTATGAGTTAGGATCGCCTGTACTTACACCAAGTCCGTGGGAGCTTTCAAGCTGTGCCGTGGTAGGAGTTGAGGTGAGCCAGTAGTAGAAAAAACTGAACCCAGAGTTACGGTTCTGGATCTCCCAGCATCTCAGAGAAGCCTGGCGGTGTCAGCAAACAGGAGACCCTCACATAGACTCGACAAGGGTCCCGCTGATTCAGGTGCACAAGTTAAGCAATCAGGGTGCCACACAACCCCGCAGGCCTAGATTGCTAGCAATCCAGCCATGTAGTACCCACGAACCATGCTAGAAGCACCAGATGCTCACTCCCAATTCGTAAGGCCCTCTAAACTCGCTTTCTTTCGCCTCGCCTCATTCACGGCCGCTGCTGGTGAGAGTGGCCCAAAGCTGGCGGTGACAGCGGTTTTTTGTTTCAGGGCTTGAGATCTACGGTTCTCTTCAGATTGCAAAAGCTCGGGGGATCTATACAGAATACTGGGTCGGGTCTCTTGGCTTTCTGAGACTCGAACAGTGGCTACTGCTGCCGTTAGACCTAAAACCTAAAGCCTGAACCGCAGCGCGTACGGCTTGATGCGCTTGTGTGTGTGTGTGTCTTCTGAGTGCAGTTATGTCAAGTTTCATACGCAGATGAATATGTCTTCGCATGTATATGTGTCTATGCGTAGGTACATGAAATGTGGGCCCAAATTGCCGCATAGCGAGGAAGATTGTAGATTGTAAAGCCCCTTGGGTATGATAGCTGTGTAGGGATGCCGCGACCCATGACCAAGATCCTGCACTTCTGAGGTCTGAAGCCGATTCACAAGTTCCAATTTAATTCGGATGGTACTGTACTTCGTCTTATTTGCCAAGCATTCTTGTGCTAGTTGGTAAGTTCCTTCTGGCAACAGCCTCATTGTAACAGCTTGATTGGCCACCAGATCTGGCAATTCGCTGACGTAATGTCTGGTGCTTTGATGGCCGATTACGGAACACAATGCACCGCATGTCTTCCGAGCACTCTCATGCAGTGTCCACGTGTTCACGCTTGATTTTGCTGTGGGGTGGGGCAGCTTTTCCGACTGCTTGTTCTATCCCACCCCTGTCTGGTGAGCGCATACCTTATCTATAGATTTCTGCACCACCCCACGATTATTTAGCGCATGCCAATACGGCTGCGTCCGACTGGACTCTGTGCCCCGAAAGTGGACATTCGAAAGTGATTTCGGAAAGTGGCATGGGACATTCTGCAAACACGGCAGAGATTGCGAACCAGCAAGTATCCTGAGAACCTGTCACAATAGCGACCGACATCAAAAGCGGCATCCGCATGTCCATCATCACCATCGACACTTCGACGACAATAGCGGGGACAAGGGCTCATGAGAAGAAGTGCAATTACCATGCCATGCACAACCTGCCCAGTCCCTCCAAAGTCCCTGAATTAAGTAATATAACTACTAAGGACCCTACTATTACAATTTAAGGTATACTCTTTAATCAAGAGATATACCTTGAATCATATTAGGGATCGTACTATAATTTAAGTTATACTCCTTAATTGAGAGATGTACCTTAAATCAGATTGGGGATCCCACTATAGTTTAAGGTATACTCCTTAACTAAGAGATATACCTTAAATCATATTAGGGATCCCACTATAGTTTAAGGTATTCTCCTTAACTAAGAGATATACCTTAAATCATATAAAATAGTTTAAGGTATACTCCTGAACTAAGAGATATACCTTAAATCATATGAGATAATTTACGGTATACTCCTGAACTAAGAGATATACCTTAGATCATATAAGATAATTTAAGGTATAGTCCTTAACTCAGGGATATTGGAAGGTCTGGGTGAACCGCGAGAGCCCCGGGGCTGGTCAGGGCCTTGGCTCAACAGCCTTGCGCTGCACTGCTACCTCGCCAAGGTTAGGGGTTTAGGGTTTTTTCTAAGTGCAGTAGCCCTTTCTCCACATTTAGGGCTTAGGATTTATAGGGTTTAGGGTTCAGGGTTTAGGGCCAGAAGTGAATTTTCGGCTGGTTCGAGGCCCAGGGCTGAGGGTCCAGGGTAGCTGGGATGTAACGAGGGGTTCCCGGCGTCTCCGATCAGCTTCGCTGCAGGTGATTGGATATGTGGAAGCAACCTTACTAATTTTGCAGGCTTCTATGTACCTGACTGGGCCTAGGCCCTGAACTCTAGACTTCAGACCGTCTGCCCGGCCTGGCCCATGAGACTCGAAACCGAAATCTTAAACCCAAACCACGTATAATTAATACTGATACCTTAGCCTAAATCCCCTACACCCAAAACCCTGAAGCCTCAATATCTTACCGTCTCCCTTGATCCTTCAAGTGGTCCAAATTCTGCAGCGGTGGAACGCTAAGAGGTCCAGGGTCTTTTGTTAACGAGTCGATACGGAGCTTCGGGTTTAGGGATGCATGGTTGCGGGAAAGTCTTGGGTTAGTTGGGGTTTGGGCCAAGGCGCTAGATCTTGTTTGGGAAAGGTTCGGGTGTGGGGCTCTGTGGGCAAATTAAAGGGTTTAGAGAAGGAAGGTGGTTCACTGCCGGGAAATCCGAGCTGCAGGAATCGGAGCACTTCTAGTACCGCCTGAAACTAGGACGCTTTTCAACAAGGCCTGGGAACCGTGCTCTACAGCAGTCTAATGTGCACCAGGCAGTTTCCCCTAGAAACCGTATGTACTTTTCGGGGGTAGTTATATCTGGGAATCCAGAAACAAACAAGCAACAACACAGCTGAAAAACCTAGCTTGTGCAGGGTTCGCGGAAAGTAAGGCCGGGAATTTCTATAGGGTCCCAACCTTAAAATTGATGGTTCAGAAAGGGAGGTACATGGGAGGGCATGATGCAGTAAACCTTGAAGCTCAAAGTTTACCCTAAACCCTAAACCCTAAGGCACAAACCCTAAACCCTAAACCCTCAAAACTAAAACCCTAAACCCTAAACCCCTAAACCCTTTTGCCCTTTTTCAGCATGGGCTTGGATTGTGTGCCAGCGAACACAACCCTTTTGCCCTAAACCCTAAGCCCTTTATAAAACATAACCGAGCTGGCTGCCTTGAAGGATGCCCCGTGCGGAGTTCGTGGCGTGTTCACTGGCGAGGTCGCGGAGGTTGTGCTGTGCCTCGGTCGTACAATGAGCGATTAGATGCGAGGGCTCTTAAATGATTACGAAGAAAAACTTGCTTGAATCCACATTTGTGTCCGTCTGGTTTCATGCACATAAGTGCATGTGCGTATCTGTATATTTCTGGATGTATGTGTCCGCAGGTGTATTAAGGTAACTGCTTAAGTCTTTTCCTGAACTTCAAAGGTCATGAGTACGAGCCAGACTCATCTGGAGTTTAGATAAGTTATAGATCATCTCGGTCGTGCTGATGACAGGTATTTACACCGCCTGTGAGATTGTTGTCCGTCTTGTATTTGGTACCTGTTTTGTCCGTATGTGCGGCGAAGTGGCTTAGTTCTCGTATCAGGTTACCAACTCAATGACTATCCTGCGCGCTACTTGCAATACATCGTCTAGCTTATTTGCTAGACTAACACTGACTATCTTTCGTCTGCAACGAATCACTTGTGGTGACCTCCTGCGGTGAGTTACGTTTAGATTGGGGTGAATGGCCGTGGAGAGTGCCAACTGACTAAGGCTTCAACGTTTCGGCTGGAACTCGTTGGAATGTAGATCCAGGCTTTCGGGCTCTGGGGTTTAACGGTTCGGGTGTAGAGAGAATCTAGTAGGACTTGTGAGTTACCTGGGTTGAGTGCGAAATCCAGATCGTGTGGACGCGCTGCTGTCCAGTCGGGCCAGCAGGGAAGGCAACTGAGAAGAGCTGTTGAAAGAATACCGCAAGTGCAGAGACGCCTTTGCAACCGTAGCTGATGATACTCAACTCTGTAGACATGACGACAGTTCGGGTGAGTGAGTCTGGGGGCTGGAACGTCAAAACTTCTGTGGGTGAGCATTCATGAGCCCAGCTGAGCTCTCGACCACCCAAACCAATTCCGAAAACACGACGGCCCTGCACTCAGCGCCACGCAAGAAGAAACCAGAATGGAAGCAGCAAGAACCAACCCGCAAATGGCAAGAAGAGCATCGACTGCGCTAGAAGAGCGGCAACCACAGCAGTAACATTAGCTGAAGAGAGACCCAGCACCACGACTACCAATAGACTCAACAACCACAACTAAGAAGCCGGTAGCAGCAACGGAGCCGGTGACGACAAAACAGGGACAGTCCAAGTCATGCAAGCACAACAGCAGGTCTGCCACCAGATGACTTGGAGGTGTTGCGGCTCGACATGGGCGGCGAGGACCTCGCATGGCACCACCATATGCAATGCAACTCTTGCGAGCAGGAAAACTGAACCTGCAAGTGCCGATCAGCTCCTACTGCATGCCGCTGTTCCAACTGCTTCCACTGCTGCAGTGAGATCCCAATTCAAGAAGTTCATCACATGTTTGAGATAAAAACCGCTCATGCAAAAACCGGCCTGATGAAGCACTGCCAAAGCTTGATTAGCCGTCTAACTCTTCCATGAAGCCCGAAGAACACACTCGCCGAGTTCCGATGCTCGCCGTAGAAACCAAAACTCGCCGACCGAATCAATTCAGACGAGTTTCTTCGCTGGACCTGACGACATGTGCGCGAAACTGTTTACCATGCATTATACAGCAATAGCTGCTGGTGGTGGGGCGCAGCAGTGTTTGCATGGCAGTGGCATAGTCGGTGCGGGTGTTGATGACGCCAGTGGTGGCGATGACAATCGAGGAAGTGTGCACGAGATCAAGAAGGGCAGTACATTGCTAACTATTCCTAGTTGCAGGGCTCCCTTCGCGTGGGACAGGTTCACCACTTGCTGGGATAGGCGCGAGAGAGAGAGAGAGAGAGAAAGAAATAATATGTATATATGTGTGTGTGTATGTGTGTGTGTGTATGAATTTATGTATCTATGTGTGCGTGTATGCATGTATGTATGTATGCATGTATGCATGCACATATGTACCTAAGATAACCATGTGGGTTAAAGGTCACCTCGCTGAGTAAGCTCTGGCACGAGCATCGCTGAGCCCTCAGGCCTAGAATCTAGAACTCCCTAGGCATCTAGCAGGTACTTGATGTCCTGAAGCCCCAAATCCTCCGCCCTGAATGCTCGTGTCTTTTTTGCCTTGTTTGGTTTAGGGTTTAGGGTTTAGGATTTGGGGCTTGCCTCTCAAACTCCAGCTCCATGCTACCCAACGGACGTGGGCCCATGAGATGCTGGAAGTCTAGGGGGTAACTCGAGCACCTTTACAATAGACCGCAACGCAGAAACATTCTCGAGTGCAAACACGTCGCATGTGGATTGGTGATCAACTCCAAATGAAAATATACCCTAACCCTCCAGGTACCTACGGTAGAGGGTACTAGAGCCCCTAGGGCCCTATATAGTAGATGCCTGGAGGGTTAGGGATAAGCAGCAAGTCTGCACACGAAGGCCTGCCATCTCTCTGATCACTTTCTCTTGCTCGTTCAGCTTTTCCTGTCAAACGACTTCTACTATGCAGACGGGTTCTAGCAGTAATCCAACTGGGGCGACTAGGGGATCCCCCTCAAGACTACACAATCGTCCATGGCAGCCACCCTCCGGGGCATGTACCCATCGAAGGCTGTTCAAGATTGGAGTCGATAACCCAGAGAACCCTATACCGCATCTTAACCCTTGAAGCCTATAAGAACCCTATGCCGCATCTTAACCCTTGAAGCCTATAAAGCTGGTCTCTCTAATTTAATTGGGTATCGGGCTCTCCGTGACGATCCCATTCTCGCTACGATCTCCCTGTTGCTTTTTCTTTGCACAGACCTTAAGAACGCATCCAAACCCTATACCCTTATAAAAACACCTAGAAATACGACACCCTCACAAGCCTTATCCAAAGAGCCGTGGCATCTGCAAGTCGCAAGTTATTTGTGGCCTGCAGCTCACACACTTGCTGCCCAGTGCAGATGAGCCTCAGCCAGCACGTCAGGGCTTAGGCTTCGTTTAGGGGCCAGGGTAAAGCTTGTGAGGCTTGTAAGGCCCTAAACCCTAAACCCTAAACCCCTACTTAAACCCTAAACCCTAAACCGTGCCTCGCTGCAACGGCTTTAGAAGACTCGCTGTTTGCTTCGCTGGGCTCCCTCCCAGGCTAAAGTCCGGTCTGGCGTGTCCGACTTTGGCCCCAAACACCCTAAGCCGTAAACCCTAAACCCCAAACCCTAGACCCTAAGCCGTAAACC
>CAJNDV010020779.1:109763-122124 GCA_905221635.1 Symbiodinium sp. CCMP2456
GGTTTAGGGTTTAGGGGGGGGGAGGTTTTTCTGATTTATGGTATGCGGTTTTTCAGGGGCATTCATTCACTGCCGAACTTGCGTTCTTCTGAGACAGCCTTTGCGAGCGCAAGCCTTCATGAATCTATTGCAGCATCCAGAATAGCTTTGTGGGTCTTTACGGCCCCGGGTATTAATATCACTGCACTTTGCTGCATTCTCCCTGCTGCAGGCTCGTGTGTTTCCTGTATGTGCTCTGCCAAGCTTTGTCCGGAGACGAGCCCTTAATATTTCTAAAAAGCCTTAGACCTAAACCGCTTCTATGCATGAGCCCTGGCATAGTCCTGCTATAGCCCACAGTTGGATCCATACTGCATCGATACCGCATATGTTCATCCTTTCCTCGATTCACACAAAACACCGTACAGACAGATATGTGTGTATGTATATACATACACGGTGGTAGGTGTGTGTATATATATATATATGTACACACTTACACGCATAATTGCGTCTGTCTTCACAGTTGTGCCCTTAGTCGCTCGTGCGCAGGTTTCATAAGTCATCCCCAAACCGTTGCCGTCTGGGCCGCTGTTAGTGGGGCGTTTGGGTGCTTGCATCGCTGAGATCCCTTGCTTCAGTCCAGGACTGCAGCAATATAGGGGCCTTAATGGTTTGAATAGGGTTGTGGGGCCCATAATAAACTTATAATACGGAACCCCAAACCCTGTTCTAATTATTCAGGCCCCTACATTAGAAATTATGAGCGTCGCCTGTTATCCGCTGGAAAATAGACTCCTGCGCATCGTCATGTTGCAATATGTTCAGCTACAGCATGCAGTATACCGTAGTGCATGTTGAAAGTGTGGTGATATTCCTCCTTTGTTCCTGCATAGTTGGGCTTGCGGAAGGTTGCGAAGGGACAGGCCAGACGCATGTAAAAGCAAAGTACGGTGAAGACCAAGCACCTAAAGCCTAAACCCTGAATCCTAAACTAAGCAGCTAAAGCCTAAACCCTAAACTAAGCACCTAAAGCCCCACACTCTACAGACCCTGAAACATGTTTCCTTTGCTGCTTAGGTGACTGGGTTTCTCGTTCTAGGATCCTAAATCGAAAAAGGCTCCCCACGCTTATAAACCCGAAACATCCCGAAATCCTAAAGCGTACTAGGAACTGGTAGGAAAGACCCTACTATAGTACGCTTTAGGGCATGCCCTGAGTCCTAATCCTAGGTCTGTCTTGGTGGGAGCGATGCACGAAGGACATGTTGTCGTGCGCACGCGGGAAAGGGGGGGGAGGGGTACACTCTAATACGGCAAGGCCTGTACCCTCAAACAACAAAAACCTGGACCCTAAGCCCTAAACTTCGAAACCGTATCGGCTTTCTTGACGCTGAGATCCGGTGCTCTGATGTAGGGCTCGGGTTTGAGAATTCGGAGTTGACACTCCGTGTTTCCATTGTGAAGAACCAGTTTGATAGGTCGTGTCTTCATTGTATCGTTTGTTCGTGTGGGCATATCAGGCTTGGAGGTGGTTGTTTAGGGTTTAGGGTACACGCAACAGCCAGCAAGCACATTTGTTGTGCTGGTTTTGACATCACAATGCCATGCACTGCGGCTGTCTTAGAGTCTTCCTGGTGCTACTACATGTAATACTACTTTACTGGTGCGGCCGCCGCTTGAACAGGAAGGTTAGATAGGGAAGAAGTTGGTACTTACATATAGACATTGCAGTATTTAGCAGGCATTGGTAACGGTATAGCAAGGATAACACCTCTGGCACATAGAAGCCTCAGACGAATAACAAGTGCAAGCACTACCAATCAGGACAGCAGTGACAAACACAACGTCTTGAACAATGCCTCACCATCGTCATCAAGACATGCAAAGCTTGCAGTAGTCATGACGTCCTCTTCGGCGCACTACTCAACATTGAGCTGAATCACCAGCTGACCCTCCACTGAAACCCTCAACCGTAATAACAACACCTCGAATCTCTAAATGCCAATCCCGAAACCCTAAAACCTAAACCCTGAACCTCGAATCTCTAAACCCCAAACCCCCGAAGCCCCAAACCCCAAGCCTTAAGACCCCGATCCCATGATCCTATAGACCCTTTCTTCCGACCGTCAACCCTACACCTTTTAAATCCTGAACTCTACACCTTTTCCTACCCTAACTTACCAAAGCTTAAAAATCCGTCTGAGAAGTTCAGAAGCGCCCGGAATGTCTGAATACCGGTTACCTAGAGGTCGGCAAGTTCCACAGCTATGAAGCCCTGTTTCGCGTCATTACGACACCCTGCAATCCCTTTGAGCCTTCACAGGCCTTCAAAACCTTCGCACACCTGTACAGAAGCGCCCTCAACATTCCCAAGCTCCCCCCTAAACTCTTTAGCCCCTATAACTCCCCAAACCCCTATAACTCCCTATAACTCCCTAAATCCCTAAACCCCTAAACCCTAAACCCCTAAACCCCTGAACCCCTGAACCCCTAAACCCCTACACCCCTAAACCCCCAAACCCCTAAACCCTACACTCTCCAGGAGGCGGCGCGGCTGCGGGAGCTCCGTAACCACCAGCAGGCTTGGGAAGCTCTTCTTGCCTGTAGTCTCCATGGGAGTTCCTTTTTGGGGATACCTTTTAAAATCCTTAATATATCATTGGTTAAACCAAAAAAAGGAACTACAATGGAGACTATAGGTGGTGCTCGACATGGCTTGACGGGGATGAACTGAGCGGCGTTTAGGGTTTAGGCGTTTAGGGATCAGGGGTTTTGAGGTTTAGGGGTTTAGGAGTTTAGGGATTTGGAGTTTAGGGTTCAGGGGTTTAAGGTTTAGGGGTTTAGGCGTTGGGTGTTAGAGTTTAGGGTTTGGTGGTTGAGGGATTAGGCCTGGACAGGAGTTTATAGCCAAAGCTCAAGGTTTATTAGTTTAATGGTTTAGAGTTTTAGAGGTTTAAATTGTTCACGGGTTATATAGACCTGTTGTTAATGGCGTCTTTGGCTTTCTTCAGAGGATTTTATCTTGGTTGGCCTTTGGGTTATTGAAGTGTCAAACAACCGGCTTTTTACTGACCCTATATAGTCTTTACAGGACAACCTTGTTACAGTTGGAGTTTAGGCGTTTATCAGGCTTTGTTTCGGGGGGCTGACGTTTGCAGGTGCGTCGCTGGGATGCTGCTGAAGCTGAGTTGATAAAGTTCAACATCTGACGTGCTGCCTTTAAGCCTCAGAACCCCGACAGTCGACCCAAACAGTGTCTGTAAGCGTTCTTTAGATCCCGAGCTGGAGCCAGATCCCAAGTGCTAGCTGGAGCAGGACCTTCTTCAACTTCGCCACAGAAACGCCGCGGCCGCTGCAAAGGCGAGCTTCAGGGGGGCCTGTGGGGGAGCTTCAGAAAACATCGGATCCTTAAATAGGACCCCAGATGTGGAGTATTCTCAGCTGTGCCTTTAAAGATGCCGACTCTTGAACTTGATCCCTTTACGACTCCTCAAGTTGACCCTCTATTCTGCTTGAAGCCGGCAGCCAGCAAAGAGGGTGCTATAGTTGGCAGGATAATTGCGAGCACTTTTTCTTTAGGGTCGCTGAACATGTAAGAGATAGTATATTGCACCCAAAATTTTGAAGGCCCCTATGAACCCTACCCCCGCTAGTTCCAAAATGATCACAAGTGGATGCGTCTAGACGGCTTGAACATAAGACTTGACCAAGTTCTTGCAAACCCTATGTAAACCTACAAGTCTTGAGTCCGAAACCCTAGACCTATAAGTCCTACATCCGAAAACCTAAGCTTAAAAGTTCTACATCCGAACCCCTAAACCTAAAAGTCCTACATCCGAAAACCTAAACCTAAAAGTCCTACATCCGAACCCCTAAGCCTATAAGTCCTACATCCGAAAACCTAAATCTAAAAGTCCTGCATCCGAAACCCTAAACCTATAAGTCTTAAAGCCGAAGCCCTAGACCCTAGACCTGTAAACCCTATAATATCCTAACCCTAAACATGTAAACCCTACAATATCCTAACTCCGAAACCCTAAACATGTAAACCGGTAGTTACCGCTATAGGAGCCATATAGAAGGTCTATATACCTTATAGAAGCCTTATAGAAGCCCTATATACCCTAAACTCCCAACCCTAAACCCTAAACCCTAAACTCCCCACCTGTAGTTTCCTTTAACCAAGGGCCGGGATGGGCGGCGTTGTTCAGGTGGCGGCCCCTTCGACCGCGGCTTGCGAGGAGTTGAGTCGTCATCTGGCTGCAGTTTCGATAGGGTTCAGGGTTTAGGGTTTAGGGTTTGCGGGTTTAGGCTTTCGAGCTTTAGGGTTTAGGGTACGCGGGTTTAGGTTTCGAGGTTTCGGGTTTAGAGTTTGCGGGTTTATGCGTTTCGGGTTCAGGCTGTCCGGGTTCTATGGGGGTCTTACAAAGGTGATTTTAGGGTCTAGGCTGGCTATAAAAACTCGGTGCGTGCAGTGTCAGGTTTTTGGATGTTGAGCTTTACCTATAGTCTCCACTGTAGTTCGTTTTGTGGTTAACCAAGTTCATATTCTAGGAACCGAACCATAAAATGGGTAAACCCTAAGCCCTAAAGCCTAAGCCCTAAACGAAGAAAAGGGACTACAATGGAGACCATAGGTACCGTCTTAGATTTCGGCTTCGTGGTTCAAGGGGTTTTACACGGTTTAGGGTTTAGGGGTTTAGGGCTTGGGGGTTTCGGGTTTAGGGTCTAGGGTTTAGGTTTTAGTTGTTAGGGTTTAGGGTTTCGGGGTTTGGGGTTTAGGGTGTAGTTCTTAGAGTTTAAGGCACTAGAGGGCATGCTTATGTTAGTGTGGTTGGTCAGCAGGTTTCTTAGCTAGTTGTGGTGGGATGCGCGATGTTTTCCTAAGGTTGGAAACGAAAGGCTTTATATGTTTTGCCTGATTCGGATCGGTGTCTAGAGGTTGCGGGCTTTAGGATTCGGTTGCGGCATACCCCATGTCTAAGTTGAATCCTCAACGTCACACTAAACCCTGAGCTGGGACGGGCTTGTGTAACCGTGCATATGTTCTTGCCTCTCCTGAGTATTGTTGTGCATCGGGGTTGCTCCCCACGAAATCCACAGGTGCAAACCCAAACACCGTACAGGCGTAGGCACAGTGAATGACAAGTGCATGCAAAAACCTAGCACCCGAAATGTGTTCATCCCAAACCCTCAGAACCTAAAGCTCGAAATCCTATGACCCAGACCCTGTAAACCTCAAACCTTTCACACGCCCTATGAACTATGAACCCTAGACTCCAAAACCCGAAACCCCAAAGCTATACGACCTACAACGCTTAAACCCAAGACCTTATATATATATATATATACATACATACATACATACATACATACATACATACATACATACACATATATATATATATATATATATGTGTATAGATTTAAGCCCTACGTAAATCTAGAAACCCATGGAAGCCGCGCGCCCCAACCCCTTGGGCCAAGTACGTCTCCTCCTGACGGCCTGGGCGGGTGCTGCGAAGACCGCGGCAGCCGGGTCGGCTGAGACGCTCCTGCCAGCTGTGGAGGTTGGTTTAGGGTTGAGGGTTTAGGTTTTATAGGGTTTAGGGTTCAGGGTTGGGGGGGGCTGGGTCCATCTTCTGGCAAACAGGGTTCCCTAAACCCTAAACCTTAATCCCTAATCGCGAAACCCTAAACGCTAATCCCCTCAGCCCGCCGGCCACCACTCTTCTGTTGGGGTAGGCGGGCGCAGTCGAGCGCTCAGCGAGACCAAGCAGGCTCTGCCAGAGCTGCAGAGCCTGCGAGCACATTCCTGAGAGGTCGCCAAGCCGTCGTCGCCGAGCTAGTCACAAATGTATAGTTTATAACCCTAAACCCTGTGATTTTGACATCGCGTCCCTTCACGCTTCACAACTGGACAAGGCTTGGGGTCCCCCCAACCCTTCACGACTTGGGACGGCCTCCAACTGGACAAGGCTTGGGGTCCCCCAACCCCTCACGACTTGGGACGGCCTTCACTGGACAGGGTCCCCAGCGCTTCACGACTTGACTCGACCTCCAACTGGACCAGGATTGGGGTCCCCCAACCCTTCACGACTGGGGACGGCCTTCAAGGACGGTCTTCAAGTGGACAATGATTGGGGTCCCCCAACCCTTCACGACTTGGCACACTGAACAAGAATTGGGGCACCCCAACCTTTCACGACTTGGAACACTGAACAAGGATTGGGGTACCCCAACCTTTCACGACTTGGAACACTGAACAAGGATTGGGGTACCCCAACCTTTCACGACATGGGACGGGCTTCAACTGGACAAGGATTGGGGTCCCCCAACCCCTTCACGACTTGGGACGACCTCCAAGGGCACGGCTTGGGGCCGGCAATCCGATTTGATGCGAGTCCAGGGTGCAGGGAACTTCTTCGAACGTAGCCCACTGCCTCAATAGTTTGCAAGTGAATCACAACCACTCAACAGATCGAAATATCAATGACGGGGCCCTTCGGCCCAGAACGCACCCCAACGCAAACCCTAAATGCTGCTTGGACAGGGCTTGGAGCCCCCCCACTCCGCCACGCCTTCGCTGATAAAAATATCAATGACAGGGCCCTTCGGCCCAGAACGCGGTTTGGCTCGTTGTGAGTTGGGGTGGGCATGTCTGAACACTACTGCGTCCAGCTGACAGTTGCTACACCCGAAACCGTAATCCCTAAACTTTATAGGGTCTACATGGCTCCTAGAAAATTCTAGGGTTCACGATTTAGTTTGGAGCCCCAAGGGTTGAGGGTTGTGGCGTCTTTCTACTGAGTTTATTTCGCGGGATTTGAAGCCGGGTTTGGGATTTGGGTTTAAGATTTAGGGTTATAGGGTTCAAGATTTAGGGTTTAGGGTTTAGGGGTCTAGGGTTTCTGTGGTAGGTGGCACCTGGAAACTAGTGGTGAAGGAAATGAGGTTCAATCACCGGTTGGAGGCCCATTGCAAGTATTGTCTTGAGCAGCCTCGTCCAGGTGCAGTAGTAGAAATACTGCCAATAACAATAGTCATAGTCAGAATAATCCTGATACCAATAGTTATAGTCCCTCCCTCAACCGTAAACCCGGGCAGCGGTTAACCCTACACCCCGAACTGTAAACCCATAAACACTTAGTCCTCTAGACCCTAAACCCCATAAACCCCAAAACTCTACACCCTAATCCCTTTACTATAAGCCCGAAACCTCCCTACCTCCCGGGCAGCAACTCTCGGACTCGCCCGATCCAGCCTTCGACTTCAGGAGCCGGGCCGTGGGGGCCCTCCTCTCGAAGATGCTTCGTCAAAGGAGGGCTGAGTGGGTCTAGGGTTTAGGGTTTAGGGTGCACGGGTTTAAAGTCCAGTTTTATTGTTTTTTATAGACATGGGGCTGAGGGTCTGGGGGATTAGGATCCAAGGCAGCAGAAGTTTCTTGGCATTTGCCGGTTTCTCACAATTTGATCCATGGCAGCAGTCAGCTGAACTTGGGATGAACTTCAGGTGCTAGACTTGTTTGATTTTGCTCCATGTTTCCGAGTGAATGCAAGAGTATGCAATCTTGACAAACCTTAAGGTAAAACCCCGAACCCTAAAGCCCTAAACCCGTTGAGGCATTTCAATCCAGTCTGGGCTTGGGCTCGCGATTGGAGATTGCCGATACGCAAAGATACCAGTCGTCGCAGAAGACACTGCAAGCTCCGAAACCCTAGGGTTTAGGGTTTAGGGAAAGTTCCAAAACCTCCATGCGACGCCCTGAGAACCGAATCCCTGCTACCTTGAATGCTGAAGCCGTAAGCCCGTCTCTTAATCTTCTTGAATCCTTGAACCCTTTTGATAGAAGCTTGTAAAATTTGGAGCAAGATTACCTAGACCCGAAACCCTAAACCCTTTACAGATTAGAACATCTACAGGAGCTCGAAGCCATTCTGCAGGGCTCGCAGCCGGGCTCGGGCCGCCTGTTCGCATACCTGCAGTGGGGGGGAGGAGGAGGGAGCAGGCGACTGCTGAATTTCGAGTTTCGGGTTGAGGTTGTGGGGTTTGGAGTTTAGATCTTGAAACATCCAAAAACAGCCCGGTTACCGGTTCCTTTGAGGGCCTTATAGGGCCTTAATATGAGGATGGTTTGGCGAAGTTGCCCTTGTCTTGTGGCCCTAGGAGCGAACCCTAAACCCAAAGCCCTACCCTAGCTCAGTCTTTGAGTTGTAGGGTTTAGGGTTTAGGGTTTAGGGTTTAGGGTTTAGGGTTTAGGGTTTAGGGTTTAGGGTTTAGGGTTTAGGGTGGTGGTTAGGGTTTGGGGTTTAGGATTTANNGCGACCCCCCCCCCCCCCAAGACCGACACCCTAAACCCGTGAAGCATATGTAAGCCCCCAAGGCTTACAGCCCTAGGTCCTAGGTCATACACAGCAACTCTCAAGCCGAAGCCTTCGCACATTGAGCACAGACCCCTAAGATAGAAGCCGTTTGATAATTAATAATTGCCAGTATTAGTCCTTTTAGTTCCATGTTAGGTATTTATACTATAAAGTACTCCCAAAAAACCGTAGTCTAATTTGTGAGACCCCTATATTACATGAGTCTGTTCCACTGACCTGAGGCGTTTCCCAGCCCCATGATTCGCTGCAGCAGGAGTGCGAGGTGCCCGCTGGAATAGTAGGCCGCTATTCCCCATGGCTCTTTCGTAATGTCTGTGTTTCTCATGTACTGTCTTTTGTTATAGTGCAATCACGCGGCATACTGTAGTTTGAGATATTCCTTTCCCGTTGTTCCTTGAACCCTGAGCCCAGAGTCCCATGGCTTCCGGCCTACAGTTGGCGGCTCTAGGGTCTCTGGGGCGGGTCTGGCTTCAGCGCGATGATGTTTGGAGTTTGGAGCCCACTTTCCACCTGGAAGCCATCATGCATCAACCCTACCTGTAGTCTCCATTGTAGTTCCTGGTTTTGGTCTAGCCAGTCTTATATTTAGGATCCTATAGTCCTATAAGGGTAACCCTAAACCCGAAACCCTGCACCCTACACCCCAAAAAAGGGAACTAGAATGGAGACCATAGGTGAGCCCTGAAAGCTCCTATAAAGGGATCCTGTAAGGGTTCCTGTAAGGGTTCCTGTAAGGGTTCCTGTAAGGGGTCCTACAAGAGGGATTCCTTATAGGGCCGTTTAAACCCTAAACCCTAAACCCTAAACCCTAAAAGTTTAAGGCTTCGGGCCTTTAGGGCCGTTTACGGTTTTCGGGCCTTTGGGGTTTGGGGCCTTTAGAGGCCCTTAGTGGGCCTTCAGGGTTCGGGCCCTTTGTGGCTTAGCGTTTGGGGTTTACGGTTTGCGGCTTAGGGTTTGGGGCTTGGGATTTAGGGTCTTGGGTTTCGGGTTTAGGATTTGGGGTTTAGGGTCTGGGGTTTCGGGTTTAGGATTCGGGTTTAGGGTCTAGGGTTTCGGGTTTAGGATTTATAACTTCGGGTTTGGGGTTTAGGGTTGCTAGGGTTGCTAGGCTGCTAGGGTCCTCCTGCATCCCCCAGGAGCTAGGACATTTTCAGGTGGGTAGTTACCGTTATAGGAGCCTTATAGAAGGTCTATATACCTTATGGAAGCCTTATAGAAGTCCTATATACCCTAAACTCCCCACCTGTTGTTTCCTTTAACCAGGAGCTGAGGCGTGCGCTGCAAGAGCAGCAAAGCAACTTTGCCCGCTCCTGGCGTCGCATGCAGGAAGAGCAGGAGGCGACCTCGGGGGTGGGTTTTGGGTTTGAGGTTTAGGGTTTAGGGTTTAGGGTTTAGGTTTTAGGATTTAGGGTTTAGGGTTTAGGGTTTAGTCGGTTTAGGGGTTTAGGGTTTAGGGTTTAGTGGGTCTAGAAGTGTTTGTGTAGGGTTCCCCGAAAAGGGGTCTAGAAGAGTGTATGTAGGGTTGCTTTACAGGGCTCTAGAAGGGTTTATGAGGTTTTTGTAGGTGTTGTTTTCTGTGGCTCAGGGTGCAGGCATTAGGGTTTAGGGGATAGGCATTTGGGGTTTGGCCAAGGTTTTAGCTTTAAGGCTTTCTTTAGGGTAGATAGTGTAGTAGGGTTTAGGGGAAGGCTGCTTGGTGTTCGTTCGAGGTGTATACTAAGGTTTAGGGAGTTGTCTGCCTTTTTGTTTTTTTTGTGTGTAGTAGGTTTTGTTCAGCTTTGCTGTTTTAACTTTAAGGGGCGCTTTGATAGTTAGGCTGTACAGTTGGGTGCAGCGTCGTATTTGTGCTTTACTGATTCGTAGGGTTTTACAAACACTAATCCCAAACTCTACACCCAAAACAAGAATTTCGAACCTTAAGCGCTAGAGCCTGAATCCTTAAACCCTATGCTAGCAAAGCTGCAGCGTTTCGTGTCAGACCTTCGCCACCATAACTTGGGATACTGTAACTTGACAGCCGCCTTTTGATGAGGATGAGAAGGTGTTAGGGTTTACCTGGACCCTGAAGAACCTACCTTTCTAGGGTTCCTTACTATGATTTCTTTCTATAAGTCTTGAAACAGGTAGGTTATTTGGGGTTACGGTAGGGTTTGGAGTCTAGGTTCATAGGCTAATATAGGGGCCTCAAGACTTACCGCCATTATTTTGGAGGCTCTCTGTTGCAATTGTACTATAAAGGACCCCCAAAGCCCAATTCTAATCATTAAGGCCCCTACATTAGCTGGTTCAGGTGTCAATGTTTAGACAGAAGTTCTATGTTTGATCTTAGGGGACGCCCCAACGGCCCAGCCTTTAAACCCGAAGCCGTAAACACACACACACCCTAACCCAAACCCCTAACCCATAAACCCTAAACCTAACCCCTAAACCCTAAACCCTAAACCCCTAAACCCCTAAACCCCTAACCCAAACCCCGGATTAAAACCTAAACCCCTAAACCCCTAACCCAAACCCCGGATTAAAACCTAAACCCCTAGACCCCTAACCCAAACTCCTAAACCCCTAACCCAAATCTCTAAACCTCTAACCCAAACCCCGGATTAAAACCTAAACCCCTAAACCCCGGATTAAAACCTAAACCCCTAAACCCCTAAACCCCCCAAACCCCTAACCCACTCCCCGGTTTCACACCCAAACCGTGATGTCCTGCAGGAGCTTCAACGGCAGCGGTTCCTCCTTGTCGACGAGCTCGCACGCTGCCGAGAGTCGGCGGCCCGAGACCAGGAGGCGGGTGGGTCCCTGTCCCTAAGGGTCCATGTACCCAAATAGTAGATACTTTGGCCTTAAAGTAGCCCCTATTTGGATACTCTGGGGCCAAAGTATCTACTATTTGAGTACATGGACCCTTAGGGTGTGAGTGTCCGTCTAGGGCTTCGGGTTTGTAGGGTTTAGGGGCTTCGGGGTTTAGGGTTTTGGGTTTTGGGTTTAGGGCTTCGGGTTTGTAGGGGTTTTGAGTTTAGGGTTTATAGCCCTAAACCCTACACCCTAAACTATAAGGGTTTTTAGGGCCTATAAGTATTTAGGCCTTATAGGATTTGCAAGGGTTTAACCGTTAAGGGCTTTGGGATTAGTGCTTTGCAGGGTCATGGGGCTTTGAGGGTAGCTGTAAGGGTTGCTACAAGGGTACTGAGAGGGTACTCTGGATGCAGTGGGGGTTTAGAGGGTTTAGGGCTTATCAGGATGTAGGGTTATAGTGCTTTTGGGTTTGAGTCGGCGTGCCCAGCTTAATGTCGACTGGTCTGCAGTGCCCTGTCTGCTCGTTTCCAACTTCGATATGCAAAGGTATCGGGCACCATAGAAGCACATAAGCAAAGATTCGTGTCCCATAGAAACCCTCTTGCAATGAAACCCAATAAGGTCGGGGTATCCCTACAAAATGCTCGTGCTTATGTTCTCTTTTTTTTGGTACCTAAAGTAGAGTCACGCTTTAGGTCTTCTGGTGCATTCGGGCCGTGGGTTGTGAGTCTTGGTCATGTCTACATGGAACTGATGCAAGAGCAGGGATTCCTCACCCAAAATCGCGTTAGAGGAAGACTCGGAAGACTGAGCAAGAGCTTATCCGAGCTCTCTTTAGCGTTTAGGGGTTTAGGGTTCACTCAATCGTGCAGGTCCCCAGCCCCGAATCCTCACCTGCCCCTTAATACCCAAGCCCTAAACTCTAAACGCCCAAAGAACTCTAAGCCCCTGTCTTCCTAACGCTGAACCGTCAAACCATGCTTGGAGGACCATGGGACTTAGTAAGTAAGGTTATAAGCCCCCTAATTGGGGTTATAAGTATAGTTACCTTAGAACCCTACTTACTAAGTCCCATGATCCTTTAAGTAGACCCCGAAACCTCAACCTGAAGCCCTAAACCGCCAAACGTCAACACCCACAAATCCAAAAAGCCTTCAATCTCCAGAACCCCCCCCCAAAGTAGGTAGTATTATTAGGGG
>CAJNDV010020779.1:122178-138354 GCA_905221635.1 Symbiodinium sp. CCMP2456
GTCCCCCTAATCCTAGCTCCCACAAAGTTCCGAAGCTCGGAAGGCTGTGTCCCGCACTCGAACTTCCTGAAGTTTCTCCTCAATTCAATTAAACCCTTGACCCTGAACCTAAGGCTCCATGTACCTGTATGGTCGATGCTTAGGCCTTAAAGTACCTATATAGGGACCCCTTTAAGGCCTATGTATCTACTATAAAGGTACATGGAGCCTTTGGGTAATATGGGCTTTGAAGCGCAAGCGACAGAAAAGGCCGTTAAAATACAAAACTAAATTCAACCCTCAGCAGGAAAAGCTTGAACTTCCAAGCTGATTCCTCGGGGCAGCGAATTGTTAAAGTTGCAGGGGCGTGCTCCTTCAGAAGCGGTTTGGGGCTCAGGGGTCAGGGTTTCGGGCCGAGGGTTTACCTGTAGTCTACATTGTAGTTCCTTTTTGGGGATACCTTATAACATCCTTAATATATAATTGGTTAAACCAAAAAAGGAACTACAACGGAGACTATAGGTAGGGTTTAGGGTAAGTGTATACGGATGCTGCCAACAGGGTTTGATAGTTCAAGGTCGTGAGACTCCACTAAGCCCGAAACTTATAGGATCCTTAAGGGAGGGTGGCTCAAGGGGGAGGGTCCTAGGGAGCTTTAGGGAACCTAAAGAAGTACTAAGAAAAAATGGGGATTACTCGGTTATATACCCCCCCTTAGATACCCCTCCCTTAAGGATTCCATAGTCAACTCCTAAAGGAGTAAACTCCATACACGCAGCCCCTGGCACTTCGGAAGGTTGCCTGCGGCGAGCGCCAAGAGCTTTTAGCCAAGCTGGAGTTGGCCGAGGAAAGGGCTGATATATATATATATATATATATCTGTATATATATATATAATTTAATATTATATATATATATATATATGGAAATGTAAATTGTATATATATTATATATATATATATACACCCATCTACGTGTATCTGTACAAAATAACACTAGATACTTCGAGAGTCTTGAACGACCTTCTTAAAAGGCTGATGAGTCAGGTGTATCTTGGGGTTCAAAGGGTTCGTAATGTTCGTAGGGCCTTCAAGGTTTAGGGTTTATGTCGCTTAGAGTTTAAGTTTAGCAGGTCTACTGTGTTCAGGGTTCAGGGGGGCTTCGGGGTGTTTAGGGTTTAGGGTTTAGGGTTTAGGGTTTAGGGTTGGCAAATAAGTTTGCCAAGCAATGGAAACCCAGCAGCACAAAAGTCAGCTGCGGTTGCACAGAGTATAGAAGTAACTATCCAGGCCCTGTCAATGCAGCCGTGTTTGCGAGATTCCTTCAGTTTCTGCGTTCGATTGCGTTCGCAGTTATGTTACAAGGACCTTCGCGAAGAGTGCATCCTTCTCTCAATCCTACGCTCCGAACCCGTAGACCCCAAACCTTGCCTAAACCCTAAACCCCTAAACCCTAAACCCCTAAATTCTAAACCCTAAACCCTAAACCCCTAAATCCGTAGCCATTTTGGCTCAAGCTGTTGTGGTTCAAATCGGCTTTTCTTAGTCCCCAAGCTCCCTCGAACTAGACTGCCTGGGCCATTGCTTCGTACTCCTTCTCGACACCCTCTTTGGGACGATTCTGTCTCTGGTCTCCTACCTGATTCTCCGGTTCATCTTTGCTGGTTGCCACGGTGTCCCTCTCCGGCTACCTGTTTCCGTGGGGCGACTTCACTGGCCTGGGCTCTTGTCCTAAGCCTTGGAACCTCCTGGGGCTGATCTGTGTTAAGTACTTGGTCTTTGACTTGGTCTCTTCCTCGACTACCTGTTCCCGGAGTGTCTCTTCGTCTACCCGCACCTGGGGTGACTTCTGCTGGGTCGAGGTCATCTGGTCGTCGCAGGCTCTTACCTCTGCATAAAGTTTGACTTGCCTGTGGAGGGTGACGTGAAGATTGCTTCCTCCCTTGCGTTCATGGCTGCGGTGGAGATGGCTGTGGAAGTGCCCTCGCCAACTGAAATTGCAGAAGAAGGATCCGCTGAGGAGGAGATGCTGGACACCAAGAAGCAGACTGAGATTGTGGAGGTCAAGCAAGAAAGGAAAAGGAGACACCAGGATGCTCATCCTCAGGGGGTGCCTACAGCTGCAACGTGGAACGACCCCGACCTTGACAGTCCCTCTAAGCGACCCTCACGTGGAGACGACCAGCCTATCTCTGGCAGAGAACTGCGGGAACTTTTTTCCCAGCATGCCCGAGAACTGCGTGAAGCATGGAGCACCATAGAGGGACGAGTTTCCAAGGTCGAAGTTGTGCAACAAAAGCAAACTGGTGAAATTGGCTCCCTCAGTGGTCGCACCCGGGTGAATGAAAGAGACATTAAGGAGATCAAAACGAAGGGGGAAATTGCAGCCACTAAGCTCGAGTCCCTCACCGAAGATGTGAAGAACCTCAAGGTCCAGATTGAGGCGGCCTCCTCCACCAAGCCCGAGCCACCGGTTCATCCCCATGTCAGTCGTAGCAACGACCCCTGGTCTGAGTATCTTCAGCGCCGTGCCCGACCCAGTGGTCCACCTCTTTCTCCTCCTCCACCACCAGTGGGCAGTGGAGTTGGATCTATAGTTGGGGCGAACACCGACCAGAACGACGGGAACTTTCTCTCGGAGGAGGACAAGCGCACGTTGGTCTTTGGTGGATGGCTGCAAGATACGCGCAAGGCGACGATTGAAGCAGAGTCCCTCACTATCTTGCAACGGGATGATGTGCGACAACACCTTGATGTCGAGACCATCTCTGTCTATGGACCACGTCGTAGTGTTGGCATGATCAAGTTCAAGGAACGAGCGGATGAAACTATGCTGGGGTGAAAGACAGGATGTGGAAGGTCATCAAGGCCGTCTCTGCCTCCAAGCATGTGTATCCAAGCACGGCAGCGGCAGGTGAAGATCGGACAGCGTGGGCGGCCTTCATGAAGACCAAATCAGCTAGGCCACGAACCGCGCACATCAGCATGGTTCGCCGGGTTGTTTGTGCTTTGGCCGCAGACATGAAAGATGAGGAAGGCCAGGTCCTCAACGTGAACCACACCTCTCCCGCGAGCTACGACATGGATTGGGCGGCAGGAACCATCTGGTGTGGTATCCATAAGCTTGCGTCTTCCACGCACCGGTGCCCAAAATCGGCCGATACAGTTCTGATGCAGGGTGGTTGGGTTAATGTTGAAGCTGTCGGGCTCGTCGTTGGCTGTACTGCGGAAGCAGCGAAAGCTGCTTTCGAGCTTGAGCTGTGACAACTGAAGCCCGCACCGTTCACCCCCTCTTCACCTCCTGATCGTCAAGACGATGGTCACACAGCTGATGAGGGCGACTTTACTTTGAATTCAAGGGGCGACTTTTTGTCTAAGACATTACGCCCAAGACACCGTCAGCGTGAAAGATGCCGATGGGGTCGCATGCTTCAGTGGAACCTTGGAGGACAACCCCTCTCCAAACTTGATACAGCACCGATCGATGCCGACATTGTCTTTGCGCAGGAGATTGCTCGTGCAGAAGAAGGCTGGGACTCTTATGAAGGGGAGAATTTATATAGGATTTCTTATCGATCGTCTCAACTTTGGCGCGGAGTTGCTATTGGAGTCGCCAATGACAAGTTTGACTGCGTCATTGACAAGGTTGCTACCACTAGAGGGATTTGGGCACTTCTCCGTCTACGTGATCTAGGACGAATCGTCGTTGGGACACTTCATGCGCTCACGGGTGTGACTAACGCCCACTATCAAAATGCGGTGCTGCAATTCTTTCGTTCTTGCCCCAGCAAGTGGCGCCACTACCCACTTGCCTGTGGCATCGACATGAATGAAGTGCCTAAGTGGATGGAGAATCATGATCCATATGACTCTCGCACCCTCCTGAGCAACGCGTCCACCAACCTGAACTTTCTGTCTGTTGAAGCTCAACGTATTGGTCTCCGCCCTGTTGCCCCTCGCCGTGATCAATGGCAGGCTCCCACCCATTTTCCCCGTGACAACAGTCGCTCGGGTCGGCAGATCGATGCCATTTGGACTCGCCTGCTTGATTGTGGGAATGTTTTCATTGATGGGGAGATGCGACATACCATTGGCACGGACCATGCGACCCTCACCACAGACATCTCTACGTCGGGACGTTCTCCCTCCCAGTGGGGCAATGATTCGAGGGCGCGGAAAATGTCCAAACCTCTGCCGAGAGACGCTATGATTCGCAACCCCGTCGACCTCAAAATCTTGGCGAAGTCTTGCACCAGTCCGCAGACCAGCACTGCCTATCGAGACTCCCGTGCACTTAGACTCGCCATTGCAGAAGCCCGCACTTCCCGAGAGAGCTCGGATTGGAAACAAGTCCACCGACAAAGGCGACGTGAGCGCAGACACTGGCAGAGCCAAAGGATGACAAGGATTCTCAATGGTGACTGGGCCCAGTATCGCCTACTGCAACGTGAAAAACATCGTCGTCGTGGCTGGTGGGGCAAAATGCTGGACAGTCGTTCCTCTGGCCAACTGACACGTGAGGTCCAAACCCATCTCACGGACAAGCTCAGCAACCCTCACCTCAACGACTGGGATGAGCTCTTGCAACAACATATTGACAATATCCCCGAAGGGGATGACTTTGTGCCGTTCGAGCTCATCGATATGCGTACCCAACTACAACAGATGAAGGTCAACAGTGCAGTCGGGCCAGATGGTATAAGTGTTCATCTACTACGAACTGTTGCTTCAGATGACAATTTGGGACCACAGCTCCTCGAGATCATCAACAACATCGTGCGAACAGGTTCGACACCAACAGAATGGGAGGACAATTACCTTGCTCTGCTCGCGAAGACTGAGACACCGCAGACGCCGAAGGACTTACGTCCGATATGTGTCAGCTCAGCGTTTCACAAACTTGTCAACAAACTTGTCTGTGAAAGATGCCTTCCCCTTCTTCGACGTGGCTCCTACATCTCTGGCTGTGGCAAAGGTAGACAAGCTGCTGACATTATCGGGACGATCTCTAGAGTACGGGATGTTGTTCATGAATGGAAGAAACCAGTTCTCCTTTGTAAACTGGACATCTCTGGTGCCTTTGACAGACTCGATAGGTTAAAGATCGTCGACTATCTGAAGGCCAACTTCCCTGTCGATCGAGGACATTGCGAACTACGATACCTCCTGTTGCAACTCCGCACATTCAAACTGCATGGACGTGTGCCAGGAGGACAAGAGGTTTTGTTGGAGCCGAACATTGGCATCAAGCAGGGAGCTCCCGAGTCGGCAGAAATTTTTGGCTTAGTGATGGACGACATCCTCAATCCTCAGTGGCCTGGTTCGCTGCAAAGGTTGGCAGGATCTTGGTGACTCCATCTCGGGTCTGGGTGTACCCTTGGTTTTCTATCAGGACGACATCTTCTTACTGGACAGCGAGTTGGCCAAGCTTGGAAAGAAGATCAATGTCATTGAGCGTCTTCTCAAGCGCAGTGGTCTTTGCCTTGCGACGGAGAAGACGAAAATTGTTGCTAGCCCTGCCTACAAAGGGCCACGTCGGGTCAAAGTTGGGGTGAACTCCTTTGCCATCGCCAATCCGGATGAATCTGTCAAGGTACTTGGGATGTCATTCAGCTTCTATGAGTCCCCGAGTCAACAGGCACGTGAACTTCTCGCCCGGGCCCGCATGGCAGCTGCAACCCATCGAGACATACTGCGAGGCAAAGCTGCATGGAGTCGCAAGTTGGCACTAATGCAAACCCTTGTTGCAAGCCAGTTTCAGTGGACAGCTGGGGCCACTTTCTGGGCTCCTGAAGATCTGCGACAAGCCAATACGTTGCAGCTGCATGTTCTTCGTGATGCCTTTCGAATGCACCGCCGTAGTGGGGAGACGTGGGTTGACTGGAACGCCCGTACCATGCGTGATTGCAGGGCCTGGCTGGCTGCTCATGGACATCTTCGGTGGTCTACGACCATCCTCACCTTGCAGCACACCTTGTTTGGGCATTGGGCACGAAAAAATGAACAGCTCACCCCACAGCGCGTCATCCCCTCCCTCCCAATGCGTGCTCTTTTGTGGAAGTGCACTGGCTGGTGGAGACATCAACAAGCATTAGGTCCAAGGGTTGGCGAGCATCATCGTGGCAGGGTCTTTGTTAACAGTACAGAGCGCCAGATGTCTGATGCGCATGGAGTACAGTGGTTCCACCTCGCTCAAGATCGGGGCAAATGGACCGAGATGCGCCAAAGCTACCTCAAAATGTGGGACGTGAAGTGGACGCAGGGACGACAGCCGGCCATCCAGTGCTAAAACATGGCCACTCGCTATCAGTTTGGGGTTGTCGTGTGGTGAGTTGAATGAAGCTGCGTGCTGATAAACTTGCTCCCTGTCGACACCCTTCGCTGTGCACTTGTACATGCTTGCCCTGTGTCCGCGCTGACCCATCTTCAGCCTTTCGTTGCAATGATTCTCTCGCACTACATGCTCTGCAAATACTCTCTTGCACCGCTGCAGGCTCAAGAAACTCCACTTGGCCCTCACGCTCCTCCTACCCTTCGCTTCTTTGCAATGATGACCCGCTTCGTCTTCGGCTACCTATGGTGGAGGTGGACTTGTCTTTGCAGTGCTACTCGGGATGACTACCCCGGTCATCTCTGGGAAGCTGCATGGCCTGGACCAAACTCTACTTCAACATCCTCGTCGTCGTGCTCTACTACCAGTGGACTCGAAAGGGCTACGCCTGGTCATGCTCAATCCCTTCACCCTGTTCAACCTGAGGGCTACCACAGTCGTCGCCTCGGCCCCCGTACGTTCTCCACATACAGCACATGGCGTCAGCATGGGATGAGGAGGTCTGCTTGGCGCTACAACAGGAAGAGATCGATGCTGCTGTCCACACCGATGGACAACCACCGACGGAGACACAGTACTCGGCCTGGAACGTCACCGACTCCCACACCACTGCCAATGCCCCTGCTGTACCTCGAGCTGTTCAACCCTGGTCTGCATGGGATGACATCGAGACGGAAACCGCTGAACCCAATGCTCCTCAGACTTGGCAGGCATGGGATGACGATGCAGTGGAACAAAGCACCTCGTCCTCGAGCTCTTCGGCGACCTGTTCTCGCCCCTACCAATCATGGACGATGTGGGATGAACATGTCTCGGGACCGACGACCAATAGTGATAGTGCGGGCCACACTTGGTCGGCGTGGGACGACAATGCAGAAACGTGGGATGGCTGGACAGGTTGGACTGAAACCAGCCAGGATGATATACCCACATCTCAGCCCATCACCCCACCCCGGTCTTTGCCTTCGCTACATCACCAACTTGCTGATGGCCGTGCACTACGTGGACACCACCCTGACCAACCACAACGAGATGAACAACGTGGAGGAGACTCGATGGTGGACAAGTCAACAGAAAGTTTGTCAGCGCCATCTGTGGCTGCCCCTCCCCAGTGGCATCCCTCAATGGCTACACCATGGATACCACGCACAACCTCAACCTTGGCAGCCAGTTCGTGTACCTCGTCGACAGCAACATGCCCGACCGGAACCCCAATGAGCTCCAACATTAGTTCGCCGGATATGCCATCGAGTTCCTCCTCGGCATCGTCCAGTACATGTCTGCCGAATGAACAGGGAGGTGCACCATCCTTGGAACCAACTCCCCTCCAGCCCGTGGCAGGTATCACACAACGCGGCAACACGGTCCGCCTGGGAAGAGACAGGTGGCATCACCCGGATGGTACAGTCAAGAACCGCCAACGTGAAAGGCTGGCAGCCCAGGTTGCTCCGCAAGGCCAACTTCCCGCTGTACAAGAAGAAGAAGAAGAACCGCCCTTCATCGTACACAACGTTGGTACTCACCTGGGAGAGAATGTGATCCATGCCGAAACTTTCTATGGGGACAAATTCAAGGTATGGGTGAACCCTGTGGACACCTCGGACGCCTCAACCACCGCAGAAGAGGACGCCGATCTGGACCTGCTCCACTCCACCGATGCGACCACCGAGAACTCAACGACGCCCAGTCCACATGACCCAGGCTCTCTCGGCGATGTCAACTCCACGGATGACAATGGCACCACGCAACCCTCTTCTCAGGTTGGCTTTTGGCTACATGGCCTTTGGCAGCCGCGTGCCCGCACACCTGAGGAGGCAAGAGCGCACAGAGGAGGCTCGGGACCACGTCGAACACTTAAAAAGCAGATGAGAATGGACGAGTACTTCCAGGGACGCTGGAAACCGGCATGGCTCCACAACTACATCCAGGACAAAGCTCGGCGACATGCGCGTCAGGACCGGCCAGATCATGGAACTAATGCAGTTGGTGCTGAGCCTACAGGAGCTGAAATCCCTCCGCTAACTGACCAGCTCTCGTCCACCGGGAGCACACATGGTGTGAATGACTGGAACACGCACGCCTGGGCGACATGGTCGAACGATGGGACGACATGGTGGCCCTCAACAAGTTCCTCATCCGCGAGCTCGACAACGTGGGGGACGAGCTCTTCATCAGGATGGCAGAATTGGTCACAGACACGAACTGGGGAACCCTGGCAGGTGAACAACGAACAATGGGGCGAGTATTCGCACAGTAGCAGCAGGGAATGGACGAGCTGGCAATGGGCGAGATGGTTGGCAACCTCCTCGTCTACTACCTCTCTGGCCTCTTCGACGACCTCCACGTCCCTGCCGTCCCTGGGTGGCCACCCTTCCTGGCCTCCGGAACAGAGCACTGTGTTGCCCCCCAATGCGGGCCTGTACCCTGTGGTACGAGAGGTTGACCCTACAGATGAGTCCTCGATGATGCAAATGACAAACTCCGAACGAGCCAGGCTACAAGAACACCGTATCCCGGAGAACATCATCCGTCAACTTGAAATCATGTTTGATAGACTGGAAAGCATGCAAGACCATGGAGAAGGGCCGGAAGGACGCTGGGCCATTGGCTGCTTGGTTCGACGTGCCAGTGAAGGGATGGACAGCCTCGAGGTGATCCTGGAAGTTCTGGCACGTCGACTCATGCCGCGTGGGTACCTACCGATCCGAAGGGTGCCGACTTCAGAGTTCCGCAGGTGGAGCGTTTTTCAATGGGCCAGACAGCTCATCAGGCTGTTGATGGAACAGTTTGAAGGGCACCTGCAAACCCCTTTACAAGGCAGCGAACTTGAACCCACACCGCCCCTTGCTCCCTCTAGCCAGAGTAGTCGCGCAATGTCTGGCGACACGGTTGCATCTGACGCCGGCGAGCTCCCATCAGGTTCAAGTGACGCACCAAGGGGGATGTCCTCGGTCGAGGGAGAAGTTGAACCGGGCTCGCCGGTGATCTCGCAGCACAGTGCTGACCCTGGCTGGGAGATCGACTCTGACGGCAACATCATCGAAGAAGATGCTGATGAAGCCCTCCACCCCGTGGCTACACTTTCTCCCGCGCAACTCGCAATCCTGTCCCAAGCGACTCTTGCACCGGTGGGCATTTGGAGGGAAGTTGAAGAGGAGGAGACTGGCCAACCGAACAATACGGCTTCGTCCAGCACGGCAAGACCCAGCCCACTCGCGTCAACACGGTCAACGGCACCAACCTCGACGCCCTCTACCACTTTGCCTTCTTCCACATCGACTTCGACTGCGAGACCACCCTCCTGGATGTGGCCGTTGATGTCAACCCCGACAGCAGGGTGCCTTGAGGAAGCTATTCCACCCCCAGGGACAACTTCCACTACGTGCACGTCGTCTACTACACCATTCTCGCCGTTCGGGGGGAACACATCTGCTTTGGCGGGGGTGAGCTGTGTGGAGTCCTTGGCTGGTCTTGTAACGATGCAAAATGGGGAAATGGCTTTCTCCTCATACAGCTCCTCTACTCAGCCGGTGTACGAGCATTGGGACGATATAACCCTCGGAGACGCAGTGATGATGGTACAGTTTGCAGCACCATTGATGTTCTCTACGACCTCCACGTCTACCAGCTCCTCTCAAGTGATGCCTGCGGAGATTGTCCGGGATGCTGTCAACAGAGAGGCGGTGCAGGGTAACCAGGTTGATGTTGTCGACCTGGTTTGTCGCCTTCGCAACCGGCAAAGGCACCTTGCACATTGTCAGCGTCTCATTGGAGTGGCCATCGACGAAACCCTACAGTGGTTACGACAGCCCTTGTCGGCAGCGCCGTTCAATGGTAGGACTATGGATGCAGCTGTCTGGGAGGTCATTCGACATGAAAGTCAGTTTGGATCTGGTCCCTCTACATCCACGCCCTTTCACTTCGTCAGCAACCCCAGCGTGGTCGTCCAACCGAACCTGCCCGAGTCCATCGATGAGCTTGGTGTGATGCTCCCGGACCATGCGCCACATACCATTGCAGGCTATAGAAGACGTCTCTGGCGTGACGCGGTCAGGCAACTGTATGTGAACCAACATAGGGACGTGCCGGCAGGCAACTGGGAGTCGGAGGATGACCGGAATCTCTTTATCATTCAGGCCGACGAGAATACGCCCAGTTGCAGCTCTTCCTCCAGGCCACTCCGCACCAGTACTATTACACCATGCGAACAGTCGTGAATCACGTTATGGACGCAGGAGAAGACAACGACCGCGACCTCCGCCACGTTTTGCCCGAGAAGGCAATCTACTGGCAATGGTCTCGACTCCTGCTGCAGATTCCTCGGTAAACCAGTTGCCCGTCACTGAGATGAGGGACTACAGAGAAAGGTCAAGAAGCCGGGAGCATTCGGGCAATGAGTTCGGGGAAACGTTTGAGGAGAATGCCCGTCGAGCCCCGATTGATCGTCCGCACAACCTGCGCCGGCGACGTGCTCGACAGACCCGCATCTGGCCGGAACCTAGTACTACCTCTACCTCGACTTCCTCGCCTACCTCAACCTGCACTTCATCGCCTACGTGGTGGCCACTGGAAACCTCTGCTGCATCGTCTACCTCAACCTCCGGTACCTCGCCGACGCCGTCGTCACTGGGAGTGGAAGCGAGGTTGATGTCGCTTGAGAGTTGGTTCCTCCATCCACGGGATCTTCGGTGACTTCATGGGGAGTTGGGAAGAGTCGTGCGGCTGAAAAGCATGATAGTGTGTGCAAGTTCTTGGGAGTTTTCTTTGACGATGAGGGTGACATGTTCTGATGATAGACAATGAGACAGCGAACAGTGAGCAGTGTGAGCCCTCCTGGGTAGTGTACGCCTCTACTGAGGCAGACTCGTGCAGACGCAAAAGAGTCATTGCACTTTAAAAAAAAACCCCTAAATCCTGAACCCTACACCCTACAACCCCTAGATCCTAAACCCTAAACCCCTAAATCCTAAACCCTAAACCCTTTTGTCCGATCTCTCAGTCCGGGCTTGGCCTGAACCCTAAACCCTGAAGGCCCCCCAAGCTTTTAACACTTTGGAGCTTTGAACCCTAAACTTAAACCTCAAGCCCCAGACCTTTAGCAAAAAACACAGAACTCTACAACTGAAACTCCAGAAACAGCACCCCCTCCCAACAAAAACACAAAAACAAAAACAAACACCCCGCCACACTCTAGAAATCCTCGAGGCCCTACCTTAACCCCGAAATCACAAGAAGGAGCCCTAAAGTAGGTTCTTCAGGGACCAGGTAGACTTTACACCCAAATGCAAAGCAAACCCCAAACCCTGAACCCTAAACCCTGAACCCTAAACCCTGAACCCTAAACCCTGAACCTTGAGCTTTGGGCCTTCGGCCTAGGCTTTAGCGGTTTAGGGGTTACCTGGGCCCTCAAGAGCCTCCCTTTTTAGGGTTCCCTGGGGGGTTTAGGGTTTAGGGTTTAGGGTTTAGGGTTTAGGGTTTAGGGTTTAGGGTTTAGGGTTTAGGGTTTAGTATGACTTCTTTACATAAGTCCTGAAGAACCTACCTTCTTAGGGTTCCCCAGCATGACTTCTTTATAAAATTCCTAAGGAACCTACCCTTTCAGGGTTCCTTAGTATGACTTCTTCATCTAAGCCCTTTCAAAGGTAGGTTATTCGGGGTTGAGGTAGGGTTTAATTAGGGATCGGAGCTTGGGGATCAGAGCTGAGCTTGGAGGAGCGAGAGTTTCGGGTGTAGGTGTTTGAGTTTAGGTTCGGGGTTTAGGGTCTAGAGTTTAGGGTGTAGGGGTTTGGGTTTAGGGGCTGGGGTTTTGGGTTTCGGTATGACGGTTTAGGGATCAGGGTCTAGGGCTGAGGGCTTAAGGTTTAAGAGTTTAGGGTTTACCCATAGGCTCCATTGTAGTTCGTTTTTGGGATTACCTCATAGGATCCTAAGTATAAGCCACAACACGGAACTACACTGGAGCCTATGGGGGGAGGGACTCGGGTTTGGGGTTTGGGGATGACGTTTGAGGTCTTGGGGTTTACAGTTAAGGGACAATAGGAGGGAGCCCTAGAATAGAAGGGACCCCTAATCCGAATACCCTATATAACCCTCATATAGTCTCATAAAGCCCCTAAAACCCCAAGGGTCCCTTTAAGGGTCCCTCCTTTAGTCCCTTGAGACAGGCAGCAAGTGGAAAGGGGCGACTCGGCACGGAGATTCCGGAAGAGGCCCAGGTGCGGGCCGAATGGGTCTTTACCTGGGTTTAGGGTTTAGGGTTGAGGGTTTAGGGTTTAGGGTTTAGGGTTTAGGGTTTAGGGCCGAATGGGTAATTACATGTGCCTTTGAACTTGTTGTTAACCTTTTCCCTTACCCTCAACGGACTCATATCTTAACGCTTTTGGGCCCAAAGACCCTATTATTTTTGGCTTTTGGACTATTTTGATGCCCAGGGTTTGTCAATGTTGATTAAGGTTTTAGTGATTGCGGGCTTACGGGCGAAGGGGTTGAGGGATGAAGGTGGCTTGGATTTAGCTGGCATGTACCACGGAGGACCTTCTACAGGTCACGATATTGGTGGTGGGGTCAGGGTGCATCCTCCACTTGGCCGACCACTGAAAACCCATTCCTGCGCTTTTTCGAAAGCCCAAGGTAGCACAGGTATCAGCTTGCAGGCAGCAGAGTGGTGCCATGCAACCATGGACGAGCAGGAACTGGCAACAGACAGCCCCTCACCCCGTCCCCCTCAGCACCATAGAACAAAAGGGGCCTGCATTTTGGAACAACGCTGCTCCATAAGGTTCCTTACTATGTTACTATAAATCTACAGCAGCAGTAGTCGACTATAGCTGCGGCCCCTTGCAGGTCTGTGAAGAGGGAAGCAAGCCAAGCAGCGAACTCGCCTCGGCGGAGAGCAAGGCTGATGTTGGTCCTGCAGATATGCTGGCATCCGGGTCGTGGTTTCAGGGTTAGGAGTTTAGATATCGGGTTTGCTTCTTGAGTTTAAGGCTTGACAGGCTGAAGCTAAGGCTTAGGAGTTCTGGTTTCTGGATGTGGGCGAGTATTGGGTTGAGCGGCCAACGAAGATAGGAGGCACCATTAAGCTATTGGGTCCTGTTTACTAACTAACGGCGCCGTACTGTTCTTGTGTGCCTAAAAAGGGACCTCAACTTAGAGAACTACCCATTGCCAGAACGTGGATGTCATGTTTACTGAATCAATGTGGTTTGAGTTGCTGAAGGATTGGGCCCTCAAATGCCATAGCAGCACATCCCAGCTCTTGCAGGCTTGCGATTGTGGAGAGGTGAGCAGCGAGTTCACCCCGGCGAACGGCAATGCTCTGGCTAGTCAGGCTGCTGAAGGTTAAGGGTTCTGGCTCCTTATCTGGACGACAAGCGTGACTTGAATGGACATCCTTTCAGATATTCTATCTTTGCATACACTTATATGTCATTGCCAGTGTGTTCATGACTGTGCCTTCTTGCATCGCCCGTGACATCCTAACTCTTTGCAGGTGGCGTGTGGAGAAGGAGACGGGCTGAGCGGCGAGCTCACCCCAGCGAAGAACAATGCCCCAACTGGTCAGGCATCACTTCCCAAAACAACTGGCACGGTTTAGGGTTAACACATAGTTATATAATGAACCCCGGCAAGTTGGGACGTGGATGTGCAATAATCATTGCTGGGATTCGCTGTAGCTTATACCTCAAGGGCACGAAGATAAGGATTTACCCACTTTCTGGCTTCAACGTTAATCTGTTTAGTATACTGTTGCTTTCATGATTCGCACTAATACCACTACTTGGATGCAGTCAATACATCCGCTGGGTGTTCTCTTCTAGTTGTGATTGAAACATCTCCTATTTGGGTTTTGGCCTTGGGGTATGTGTTTAATCGGGATCTGCGAACTCTCAAAAGGTCATTGGCTCATTTGTTGACTGCAGTTGTAAGATTTCGAGGGAGTGTTTTCGTGTGATGTTCGAGTGCAGTTAAGGTCTCCAGTGGGTTTGCCCATCTAATACAGCTTTAGCCATGGTTTCTACGCGTAGGTTGACCGTGGATTCGTAAGGAGTGCGTAGAGACCAATATTAGCAATCGGAGCCACATCAACAGCATTTGACGTGCATCAATGTGACAACTTGAAGATCCCCGACAAGAGCTTCATTAACCCTAAACCCTAAACCCTAAACCCTAAACCCTATTCATTAGGTTATAAGGCTACCCATAAGCCCCGTGTGCTCGGCCACCTCTACAGAACTTCTGCTTGTTCAAAGTCCATAGAGAGCCATATCCCTAAGACCTTAAAGCCCACAAACTCCAACCAGAATACTGTGTCGTTTAGGGCTCCCTTAATCGTTTCCCCTTAGTATTAAACGGCCCCCCTCAATTCGCAGGATTCGCCTCAATGTGTTTTTTTATTACTAGAGGGATGTTCGATAAAAGGGGGAAGCGATTATATACCAACAACCTGTGCGAGGGAATTACACTGAACCCTAAACCTTAAACCCTAAACCCTAAACCCTATAAACCATAAACCTAAACCCTAAACCCTAAACCCTAAACCTATTACTTGGGAACTCATGCGCTCTCCAGCCCAGGAGACCAAGCTCCCGCTATCCCGCCCCCAGATACCCAGACCCATAGCATGGAAGCCTGAGCAATTAGCTATAGTCTCCGTTGTAGTTCCCTTTTTTTGGTTTAACCAATTATATATTACATATTTTATAAGGTATCCCCAAAAAGGAACTACAATGGAGACTACAGGTAGTAATGCAAGTCCAAAGGGCTTATTGTTGTAGAGTAAACTCATATGTACCCCAACAACCCTATTCTAACTGTTAAGGCACCCCCCCCCCCATGTTATATCCCAAGACCCTATTCTAATTGTTAGGGCCGTGAAGGCCACTATTTTGCAGCGTAAGTCTTGCATAAACTTGCCAGAATGTGAAGACTGTTCCTTTGGTGGGGTTCCTTATGAAGATTATTGAAGAATGTTGCTAAGGCCCCGTTGTTTAACTCCCTATGTTTCGCAGGTGTGTGAAGGAGGAGACAAGTCGAGCCTCGGGCTCGCCTCTGCGGAGGGCCAGGCCAAGGCATTTCCCATGGTAGCAGAGTTTAGGGTTTATAGGGTTTAGGGCTTAAGGGCTTCAAGGGTTCAGGGCTTACAGGGTTGCTTGGTTTTGGGGTTTGGGGTTTCGGGTTCGGGGTTTCGAGTTTAGGGGGTCCTACCGGCATCAAAGGGTTTCCACTATACGGAACATTTTTTCGGCTTGCGAGCATCTGAATCTTTACCGTCCAAAACTAACACCATGCTTCTGCCAACTGCGGCTTGTCACCAGGATTCGCAAGAGCACCGCCACTTGCTTACGATCAGGACTTGTGTTGGGCTTCAGGTTGTGAGGGTGAATCCTTGCGGGATTGAAGGGTTGGTGCGGCATTTTCAACTTAGCTTTGTGCCTGAGGGTGTGTCTTTTATTTCGTAAACCCCTGAACCACATTCCGATGGGATCTGGGATCTGTCGAGGATCTCTGGAACATACATATGACATGCAATATATATATATACACACACACATACATTACATATATATATATATATACACATACATATCATAAAAATTTGATTTAAGTTTTTCATTCACATACATGTTTGCATTGTATGTATACATAGAGAGCGAGAGAGAGAGAGCGAGAGCGAGAGGGAGAGGGAGAGCGAGAGCAAGAGCGAGAGAGAGACAGAGAGACAGAGAGACAAAGAGACAGAGAGACAGAGAGACAGAGAGACAGAGAGACAGAGAGATAGAGAGATAGAGAGAAAGCGAGATAGAGGTATAGAGAGGTAGAAACAGAGACATAGAGACATATACATCGAGACGATATAGATGTAGA
>CAJNDV010020779.1:141150-162806 GCA_905221635.1 Symbiodinium sp. CCMP2456
GGGTTCTAGGGTTTTAGGGTTTCGGGAATTAGGGCTTTAGGGTGTTAGGGTTTAGGGAATTAGTAGGGTATATACTTTTCTTTAGAACAGATCCCAACCATAAAACCAGGTACCCTAAGGAGGGGTTAGGGCATGAGGTGTAAGCCCTAAGCCTCTAGTCTAGGACATGTTCGGGTGGGTAGTTCCCGTTATGGGAGCCTTATAGAAGGTCTATATAGATGTCTTATAGAAGCGCTATATACCCTAAACTCCCCACCTGTAGTTGCCTTTAAACCCTAAACCCTAAACCCTAAACCCTAAACCCTAAATAGGCTTTATAAGGCTTGATTGTACGTTTCGGGCTTAGGCCTGAATAGGCAGAGTCTCGGCTTTAGGCTACACGTGGCAAAAGCCCGAATCAAGAACCTAAAAAATGAACCCTATAAACCCTGAACCCTAAATCCTGATCCCTTGACCAAGATTATTCCTGAGGGCTCCATATTTGGAATGCACTCAACCGTACCCCAGAACTCTTTTCTGACGATAATGGCCCCGTAAGCCCAAGCCCCAAACCCTAAACTAAACCTAAGATACGCCCCTACTTTAGCGACTATCCCTAAACCCTAAACCCTAAACCCTAAACCCTAAGCCCATGTATTCGCGCTCTAGGGAGTCATCGGGCTCGCTTTGCGGAGGGCGCTACTTGGAGGATCACGGGACTTGGTAAGGAACCCTAGGGTTTAGGGTTTGTAGTTTAGGGTTTATAGCTTAGGGCTTAGGGCTTAGGGTTTAGGGTTTAGGGTTTAGGGTTTAGGGTTTATAGCTTAGGGCTTAGGGTTTAGGGTCCAAGTAAACCTCATTTCTGGCTTCTGGTACCCCAAATCCTGTAATACAAGGTACTTGGAACCTCAGGGTGAGGTTACAAGTACCTTAAATGGGCTCCTCAGCTTCACGGCTCTAGATTTGGGTAGGTCTCTACATTAGGATCCCTTTCAGGGTCCTTTTTGTAAGGGTGCCGTACTATATTGGGGACCTAGAAAGGGGCCCTAATTTAGAGAACTAGCCATTTAGTCAAAGATTCTGGGCCTGGTCGCCTTGGAAGTCAGACGACAGAAAGTAATCCTCACCCCTGAACCCGAAGCCCTGAAACCCTTGCCCTCAACCCGAAAACCTACACACAAAAACCCAAAACCCTAAAACCCCCGAAACCTAAAGCCCAAAACCATGAAGTCTAGACCGAAAAAACCCTAAAGCCCTAGAGCCTACGACCCTAAATGAACCCGAAACTCTTAAACCCAAGCAGAGCCAGGAAGCTTGGTGGAAGCACCTCCACTGCCTGGAGTCCCCTGGCTCAGAGAGGAGGTTTTAGGGTTTAGGGTTTAGGGTTATTTAAAGTTTAGGGTTTAGGGTTATTTAGGGTTTAGGGTTTAGGGTTATTTAAGGTGTATAAGGTTTAGGGTTATTTAAAGCTTAGGGTTTAGGGTTATTTAAGGTTTATAAAGGTTTAGGGTTATTACAGGTTTACAGGGTTTAGGACTTACCTGAACCCGATAAAACTGGCTGCCTGGGGTTCCTGATTATGAGTTCCCTATATTTTTAAATCCGTAACAAAGGTATGTAGATTATTTGGGGTTCGGGGAGGGTTTAGATCGACTTGTGCAGGCTTTGGAGTGCTTCATCAGGTTATAGCGCGATTCCTTGGGGGTGTTAGGTTTATGTAAACACTTCTCAGGACATGTTGAATCCCAGCGATCTCCTTGAAAGGTACCAAAAGCAAAAGGGAAATGCGGCACCAACCAGCTGGCCTAAGTGTACCCGTAGGCCCCATAGTAGTTCCTTTTTGGGGTTACCTTATAGGATCCTATATATGAACCCCAAAAAGGAACTACTTTAGCGCCTATGGGTAGACTATGAGGATACCTTGTAGTCTTACGTATCCCGAAGGTTGAAACCTCAACAGTGAACTCGAAGCCCTAGGCACCTCAAGTCCCAAATCCTGATAAGAATAGAACCGTAAGCCTCGAGTTGATCCTAAACACCCTAAACCCTAAACCCTAAACCCTAAACCCTAAACCCTAAACCCTAAACCCTATTACCATTACCTTCAAAGGACTCATATCTTAAGGCTTTGGGGCCCAAAGACCCTATTATATAAGGCTTTTGGACTATTTTGATGCCAGGGGTTAGGGTCTTTAGGGTTTAGGGTTTAGGGTTTAGGGTTTAGGGTTTAGGCCAGGCGTTAGGGTCTAGGGTGTAGGAGTTCAGAGTTCAGATGTCAATTTCATAGTACAGTCTTTGGATGTAACTGCAAGCCCTTTTAAAACCCTAGAGTACGCCCTAGAATGCCCTTGACGGAACCCGTAGGGTAGACTTACAGAGCCGCTACAGAGTTCTAAACCCTAAGGGTCCATGTACCCCAAAAGTATATACATCAGCCTTAAAGTAGTCCCTATATAGGTACTTGGGGCCAAAGTATATACTTTTTGGGTACATGGTCCATGTACCCTTAGGGAAAGCAACCTTCCCTCCACCCGACTCTGTGCGTGCACGGCCCTTTGGGAATCGGAAAATCGGTTCTTTCCCTAACCCCCCCAGGTACCTGCTATATAGGGTACTAGAGCCCCTAGGGCCCTATCCTAAACCCTAAACCCTAAACCCTAAACCCTATATAGTAGGTACCTGGAGGGTTAGGGTTTGGGAAGCGTCAGTCGGGTGCTACATTGCAGGTCTCGGATTGAGGACGCCATAAGGGCAAGAGCCCTGCTTTGTTAGGGGTTTTAGGGCGTGGGCAGGTTTAGGGTTTAGGGGTTTAGGGTTTAGGGTTTGGCAAGGGGTGTGCGGGTTCGGGGTTTCAAGTTTTGGGGTTTGGGGTTTAAGGGTTTAGTGAGTACAGTAGGTCTTATAGCGGCAACCTGGCATTTTGTTCGTAACGGCTCATAGCCATCAAACTGGCCAAGACATAATGGACCTGTTTGGACAGTGTATGGGCATTAGGTTTATGCGACTGCTTGAAAAGAGAGGGGCGTTTCAGACCCATTGCGCAGCAACCGTCCACCTCGCGTGTGAATGCTCCGGAAGTGTTCTTTAGATATGCATATATGGTAGCCCCCTGTTGACCCACATTTATTTAATACACTATTAATATCGATCTGTATAAGCCGGTGCACCCATACATGGCCAGTGTTCCGCTGAGCCAGATGCCTGGAGCACTTCACTCCTGAGTCCAGAACCCTAGAAACTCACACTAAACCCAAATATATGGAGAGATAGCATAGATATAGACTGAATATAGATATTTGCACTTGTATGTGTAGGTGTAATATCATATATATATATATATATATCACACTCTCATAGGTTAGCGTATACATTCATACTTCTGTATCTAAAAACCTAAACCCTAAACCCTAAACCCTAAACCCTAAACCCTAAACCCTAAACCCTAACCATTTGACCACTCTTCCTGAACTCTGAGACTCCGAGGCAGCGGATCCTCCGGCAGACCGCGACTTCGGTGCCTGTTTCGCACGAGGGTTTCCGAAAATAAGGGGTACCACGGTTTAGGGTTTAGGGTTTAGGGTTTGCCGTATTTTGGGGTCCTTATAATAAGGATTTGGGGGGGGGCTTAGGGGGTTTCGGGGTTTAGGGGTTAGGGTTTAGGATTTAGGGTTCAGGGTTTCGGGTTTAGGGTTTAGGGTTTAGGGGTTTCCGAAAATAAGGGGTACCGTATTTTGGGGTCCTTATAATCAGGATCCTACTATTTAAATTTAGGGTACTACATTAGGGTCCCCTAGTTCCGGACACCCCCATTTAAACAGCTCCCGAGGGCTTCGGAGTTTAGTCACTGTAGATAGAAAGATTCGTGCATCGATGCTTAGGTGGACAGCGGGATAGATGGAAAGATGGATAGGTAGATCGATGGGTAGACAGACAGATACAAGTAGATAGGTAGATAGGTGGACAGATAGCTAGATAGAAGGATGGGTGGATAGAAGATGGTAGATTGTAGATAGACAGCCTAGACGAGCCGAAAGAAGTTGCTGTTTTCTTCTACATATGGTATAATACTGGACTTCCGAGGATTCCACGGCAAGGAACCTCCAGTTTCGGAAGCCCTAAACTCTAAACTTCCTTGGCTCAAGGTGTTTTTTCTGATTTGTTTGGTTCCGCCTCCCAAAAAAGGATCCACTTGGAGGCCCAGTTCTAAGTACCTAAAAGGAATTACCCCAATTATAACCCTACTTATAAGCGACTTACTAAGTCCCCTGGGCCTTCAAGTAGGTTCGAGTCCCCTAAACCCTAAACCCTAAACCCTAAACCCTAAACCCTCCAAAAAAGGATCCAGGCGGCTGTTCAACTCCAGGGATTGTGGCGGCTCCACGGCGCGGGGCGGATTGCACACGCCCGCACACCCCAAGCCTGGTCCAGCGCCAAGCCTTCAGAGCGCGGCAGCTCGTCAAAAAACGTGATAGACCTATCGTCTACATTGTAGTTCCTTTTGGGGGATACCTTATAAAATCCTTAATATATAACTGGTTAAGCCAGAAAAGAAACTACAATGGAGATTATAGAGAGAGAGAGAGAGCGAGAGAGAGAGCTGCTGCTCGATGGCGCGGAGCAGCCTCTGGCAGTGCCCTTCGGGGCTCAGTGGCTATTGTTCTTGCCATGGATTGTGACTCTGTGTCGCTGGTCAGGCACTGGGCAAGGATCTTGTTGTTGTTCTGGGAAACTGCTTGCAGTTTGGGGTTAACCCTAACCCCCCAGGTACCTACTATAGGGTACTAGAGCCCCTAGAGCCCTGTATAGTAGGTACCTGGGGGGTTAGGGTAAGGTGGTTTCAGGTGGTGAATCCCCTATGCCTGGTCTCCCAGAACCACCCGACCCCTCAGCCAAACGTGGCATCCCGACCCCTGAAGTGGGCAGTAGGAAAATAGCGCTCAAAAAAAAAACACACTTCCCACACCCCAAACTCGTAGGTTGAGGGCTTAGGGCTTGAGGTTTCGGGCTTCGGGCTTGGGGTTTTGGGGCTTGGGGTTTAGGGCTTAGGAATGTCGGTTTAGGGTTTGGCGCATAAACTCTGAACCGTACATCCCAGGTTGCCCCAGCTTAGATAGTGTTTCTAGCATCGTGGATAGACGTCGGTTCGATGAAACCTTCGGCTCCCTTCAGGGCACTTGGGTTTTGGGTTAGGGTTTAGGGTTTAGGGTTTAGGGTTTAGGGTTTAGGGTTTAGGGTTTAGGGTTCAGGGCTTTGGATTTAGGGCTTGGGGTTTAGGCTTTTGGGATCGCTTTGTATCCTCTATGGAAAACCCTACCCCGCGCCGTGCAGGAGGGACCTTGCACATAAGATAGGCGTCGGAATCGGAATACATAGTAGTAATATTTCCTTACAGTTCCGGTGTAAAGAAATATACCATCATACACCCCCTCCACAAAAGCAATTCCGACCATTAAACACCTGACATCAAGGCGCGCATGGAGCCCTCCGAGCATCCATGTGCTTCAGTTAAGACCCCTACTCAACAGCAGATTCGACTTTCTGAGTTCCCTCAACCCCAATCCCTAAACCTTGAGCCCTAAACCCTACGCCTTGAAGCCTGAACCTTTAAACCCCCAACCCTAAACCCTATCCAAGAGCACAGAAACGGGCCTTCAAAAAACACAACGATCAACCTCAAGCCCTTAATATAGAAGCTAAATAATTTCAAATATTGCTGTTATAGGGTTCCTTATTATAGTAATACTATAAGGGAGCCCAAAGCCCTATTCTAATGATTACCCTTACCCTCAAAGGACTCATATCCTAAGGCTTTTGGGCCCAAAGACCCTATTATATAAGGCTTTTGGGCTATTTTGATGCAAAAGGTTAAGGCCCCCAAAACCCTATTCTAATAAACCCTAAACCCTTAACCCTAAACCATTAGGCCCCTACATTCAGGTGCTCCGGGCAACCCTCACCGCGTGGCGCAGCCAGAGCTCTGGCGCGGAGAGCTTTAGGCAGGAAGCCCACCCCCAAAAATCTACGTTCCTTGCAGGCCCAGGAGACTTAGTAAGTCGGTTATAAGTAGGGTTATAATTGGGGGTAACTCCATTTAGGGTACTTATAACTCTACTTATAAACCACTTACTAAGTCCCCTGGGCCTCGAATCCGGTTTCCAACTTTGTGGGGTTTAGGGTTTAGGGTTTAGGTTTACCATAGTGCTATAGAGTGTATTCTGTGGTGTACTGTAGTACCATAGCATAAGTAGAATCCGAAAATTTAAGGACTAGCCATATATTGATAAGATTTCAGGCTTCTATATGAAGCAAGGTCTAGATGCTACAAACGAAGGCTTTCATAATGAGGGCTTCCACACGGGGTTACTCAGAACGATGCCCAAAAAGGGTTCCTGCAGCATAGAGGTGCTATAAGGAACTTTAGTCAAGCCACCATGGCCTGATGGGCTTGATACGGTTGATGGACAAAATCCTGCATGACCTTATATAACTAAACTATGGGATTTATGGTACTATACTATATTTGGGTCATGCAGAATTTTGTCCATCAACAGTAGGATTGAGGGTTTAGGGCCAATACAGAACCAAAGCCCTCACGCCCTCCTAAACCTGGAACGAACTTGAACATGTAATAGAGGGCCTTCACAATTCGAATAGGGTTTTGGGGGTCATGTAAACTAAATTTGAAATAAGCAGCCCCCAACATAGGATTGGAAATTATTTTAGGCCCCACTGTTAGACCGCTGTAAGGCTGTAAACGAAGTCTGGTGCCGTACCGAAATCGCTGAGAAGCTCATTGGCATTGGCTTCCGTCTCTCCTGCCTCATTCGTCGTCGTCTCCTGTTTGCAGGCTTTCTTAACATGGCGAAAACACTAAGAAAGAGCGACTATCTCACGAAAAAGGGAGGTTCTCCACCACCCAAAACAAAAACCAAACACAGTTCGTCCAGGCGAGGCAAGTATCACGATGAAATCTAGGACATCTGGCACGGCCAGGTCCGGACTGATCCAGCAGGGCGGTTCATGACAACACGTGAATGGCCACAGAATGCTGCTCTTGCGAAAAGCTGTGCGAAGGCTCTTGTCTGCAACATCCTTCCTGGCGCTAGCCTCCAGCAAAAGACCAGACCCTAAACCATAATCTCTGTGTCCCTGAGTCCAGGCGATCCTGCACCTTCTTCCACAGATCGCCGTAGTTGACCTGTTGCTGGATCAAAACGGAGACCAAACGGTTTAGGCTTCAGGGTGTATGGTTGAGGGTTTCGGGTGCCCCTCTGAATCGCATCCAGTCATAATCGACAAGGCTTGGGAACTTCATGTGGGTGATCGCAGGGTACCTGATGCATATGTACCTGTATAGAAACCTCTGTGAATACATAAACGTATTCTATACCATACTTCAGCTTAAGTACAGACATCATCCATCCATATACACATGTGCAATGATATGATCTATTATGCATCTATGTGTGCATATATATATATATATGTATGCACACGCATCTCATATGTGTATATATATATATATATCTATCTCATTATGTGTATATATATATATATATATATGTGTATAGATACATGTATATGTAAATGAATATGTACATATGTACGTACACAAATGCATACACGTGCACACATAAACACATACACAGATGCATACATACATACATACATACATACATACATACATACAGACATACACACACATAGACACACACACACACCATACCTCACCACACCATATCATATATTACAACCCAATCAATACGATACAATACACACCTAGACATATACACACACACATAGGTACATACATACATACATACATACATACCTACATACATACATACATACATACATACATACATACATACACACATACACACATACATCCGTGCATGCATGCGTACATACATACACACACATACATAGGTACATACGTACATAAATGCATACATACATACATACATAAACGCATACATACATACATACATACATACATACATACATACAAACATACATGTATAGATAGATTTCTATCTGTCTATTCACAGGTACACATATAATTACACTGCCTGCTGATGCAAGCATCTGTATGTTGACAAACATGCCTGTACCTTATGTGTCTGAGATACACCGTACATGCATGCTCTACATAAGTGATGCGCAATAGTGGGGTTCCTTTGCGGTCCCTGCATAGTGAATGATGGCTACATTCATTATTGGGGTATCCCTCAAACAGAGACCATAACAGAGGGCCTTATAGTTGTGGTGTCTGAAATCAGCCAAGGCCACACATTTGTCGGAGTACTTTGGCTGCTCCGCCCTGGGCTCTTTGGCTCTGTGCGGCTTGCGCTTCGGTTTCCTTCCTATGTAGGGGGATAAAATGTCAAGTATCGGTGCCGTCAGGGTACTGCCACTGCCACTTCGACTACTAGCAGCTACTACTACTACTACTACTACCACTACTACTACTACTACTACTACTACTACTACTGCTACTTCTACTACTACTGCTACTGCTACTGCTACTGCTACAGCTACTGCTACTGCTACTAATGCTTATACGCATACGAATACCAATATTTATACCAATACTATTGCGAAGACTAAGGATACTAAAATCCGAATAATAAAGACAGCTATAAGCCATTATAAGTAGAAGTAGTAGCAGTAACGTTATCAGCAACAGCAGCAGCAGCAGCAACAGCAGGAGGAGGAGGAGGAGCAGGAGTACTAGTAATCAGGTGTTAGTAGTGGAAGTGGTGGCAGTAGTGGTTGCGCAGGGTAGGAGTAGACGTAGCATTTGTGATGATGATAGTACTGATATTGCTGATATGGTTGACACTTGCCACAATTGTCAGTGATCCCACAGGTCAGCTGCAGGACCGGCTGCAACTGTACGATGGTCACTCAGCTGTGCACTTGCAGATTTGGGATTGAAGGGGACTCAAGGGTGCATGGGCGTGGCTTTACCGAAGTTGACTCCCTCTCTGAGAGTTGCAACGCGGCATAAGACGGTTCAAACGTGCATTGCAGCAGGGGTCTGAGATGCGACATAAAGCCCAAACATCCTGGAACCCTCCCCCCCCCTCACCCTCAAACCCCCCAAAGCCATAAGACAGAAACCCATAAAATCGTAGAACACCCGATGAAGCCCACAACAGTCGTAGCCCAGGCGAGAGAATGGTCTCGTTGAGCTCGTGCTTACAGCCGGGGAAGCCGCTGTTCCCTGGCACAGGGGGGCTCATGGGTGTTGGGTTTGGGATTTTAGGGTTTAGGGTTTAGGGTTTAGGGTGTAGGGTTTGGGATTTAGGACTTTGGAGGCTGCTAGCGTTAGGGGTTTTGCGCTGTGAAATCTTGCTCCCGCTTCAGATTGAGGTTGTGGGTCTGTGTGGATTCAGGCTAATGCTTGCCGTCAGTTTGGGTCTTTGGGTCTTGAGACTTCTGCATGGGACTCGGTTGGTACCCTAAACCCTAAACCCTAAATCCTAAACCCTAAACTAAACCCTAAACCTTAAACTTTAAACCCTAAGCCGTTGGTATTTCATCTGCCCTAAACCCTAAACCCTAAACCCTAAACCTTAAACCGTGTATGGGAAGAGGGCCTTCGGGGTAGCCCGGGACTTGGCGAGAGAGGCGGGCGGAGGACGAGGGGCTTGGGATGCCTTTTGGGTTTAGGGATTAGGGTTCAGGGATTAGGGTTTAGGGTTTAGGGTTTAGGGTTTAGGGTTTAGGGTTTAGGGATTTGGGTTTTGGGTTTTGGGTTTTGGGTTTAGAGATTAAGGCCGTGACAAGTCTTTGGGGTTTTGGGTTTCAATTCTTAGGGCCTCAAGGTAGAAGTCTTTGGGGTTTGGGGTTTCAATTCTTAGGGCCTCAAGGTAGAAGTCTTTGGAGTCAAGGTAGACCCCAAACCCTAAACCCTAAACCCTACTCTTAGGGCCTCACGGGTAGAAGTCTTTGGGGTTTTGGGTTAGGGTTTAGAGATTCAGGCCGTGACATCCCTGGATAAAATGTGTATGTAAAAGCCCCCTAGTACCTCCACCTTCAACCCCAGGAACCCGGTACAGAGTCCCTGAAACCGGATGCTCAAATCCCCGCAGACCTCAAGCCTCCATGGGAAATCCCCTACACGGTTTAGGGTTCAGGGTTTAGGGTTTAGGGTTCAGGGTTCAGGGTTTAGGGTGGTTTGGGGGTTTAGGGATTTAGGGTTTAGGGTTTAGGGTTTAGGGGTGACAGCAAAGGTACGATGCGGACGTTGTATGCGTGCAGCGCTCAGTGTCCAAGTACACGTCCTCGGCTTATCTTACTTTCCGATGAACACTTTAGCCTACTAACCATTCAGCGATGATGATGTTGGTGCTGGTGACGATGATGTGTCTGCTTGTAACGGTGGTGGTGATGAGAATGACGATGGGAATTAAGATGAACATGATGAACATGCTCATGATGCTCCTGAACGTCCTGCCTCTTGTCTGTTCGTTTTTGAACATGCCGTTGCGACAGCCAGTCTAGACGCTGTGAAGACGGAGCAGCTTGCTGGTGCGGGTGCGGGTCCCTGAACCCCATCACCCACACCAGCAAAGCCCGATAAACCCCAGCACCTGACCAGTAATCCTAGGTAGTATTCGGAGACCCCTTAAAGGGGACCCTTCTTAACCCTACTTCTGGCTCTCTTAAACAGGGACCTTATTGAGAGGGTCTATATCCCCAAGGGTCCCCCCAATCCTAACTCCCAGTAAACCCTAAACCCTAAACCCTGAAACACTCTGCAGATCGGCGAGATCCACGACTCAGAGGCCGACCATGCGCTGCAGCGCCTGATCATCGATGCCTTGACGTAGCCCAGCAGGACTGGATTTCCCGAAGGGTTTAGAGTTCAGGGTCTGGGGTTGAGGGTTTAGGGTTTAGGGTTTAGGGTTTAGGGCTGGATTTCCCGAAGGGTTTGGGGTTCAGGGCCCCAAACCTTAAAACCCTAAACCTTTGGCCTTAATGTAGATCCGATGAAGGCCAACATCTATGCGATATGGATACATGGACCCCTAAACCCTAAACCCTAAGTCTTTTGTGTTCCAGGCTTCTGGTTGCTGACAAGGGGATGGAGGGTCAAGGGTCGGCTGAAGGTAGCATGCAAGTGCCGTGCATCGAGATTATCTACTCCGAGCCCGAAATCCTCTGGGCCCTACTCTATACTGGACCTAAAACTCTGAACCCTAAGCCCTGAACCTACTGTTCCCACAAGGAAACTTCCTGTTTTGCCCCTTCGACCTACGAGCGACTTGACGTACGGCTTGTTTTAGGAAAGCCCTGCTTCACTTGTGTTGAACCAAAATCCTCAAACCCTAAACCCTAACCCCCCAACCCCTAAACCCTAAACGGACGTTGGTAGGCCCCATAATCGTAGAATCCCCATCCTTGGGAAAGGTAAATACTGCACCCTTGGTGTAAGAACCCACGTACAAAACCACGGGTAAGACTGAATGAAACCCGTAGAGTAAGCCTGATCAAACCCGTGACTTGACGAAACCTCCAATTGTTGACTTGGATATATCATGTTATGCTGTTGAGATTTAGGATTTCCGGCCGACCAGAACGGTATCGGAGCTGAGCTTACTTGGGCACCTTAAATGATCCCAGGCACCCACAAAGTTGTGTTGTTTTATGCGTGGATTCTGTGTTGGGAGTTTCGAGAAGTTGTGTACTCTAACCGATACCAGAACAGCAGGGTTTCAGTTCACGGAAGAGGACAGCAGTATGGAAAAGCAATCACGCGCCAGGGTGCGTCTCAACTGAGTCACATTTCTTTCAATACAAACATATATATATATATACACACACACACATATACCGGATAGACAGGTAGACAGATAGCGGCCGTTCTGGTTGCAATAGGGCTTTTTGGTCTGTCCACGCCTCACCGACAAGCAACCCTCAAATCCCGAACCCCTGAATGGAAGTCCGATCATCCTAGCCCCAATGGTCCAGTTACTTTATACAATGGGTTGCTTTGCTGTAGTCTAGCAGGGAATCGGAAAGTGACTTACTGTGTAGGTGGCCAGGCTTGTTGGGGAGAGTAAGCTGGGCCGAGGTATTCCCTCTTCCTTGCACTGCGAAGTTCGGAAGGGGTCGATGCCACCGCCCCGAAGGGGCGTACTCCGCAGAGACTTCGGCCAATCAAGAGGCATCTGATTTGTAGGAGCGGATGAAGTGTCCCAAACCCCAAAGCCCAAAGTCCTGAACCCCAAATAACCGAAAACCATAAAGGCCATAACACCCATACCCTAAAATCCCAGACCTACAGCCCAAAGCTCTAAACCCCTTCTTCTAAACGGTGACCAGCAATGCCCCGCAGAAGTGAGAACAACCACAGTCACGCCAGAAAACATTGCTTCCAGGTTTGAGATGTGCAGCATGGTCGTGTGTCATTGTTGGAATTGCGTCGCAGCATGGCATTGCAACGAAGCTGCAGGTTGCAACGTCCTTCCGGAGTAGCAAGGTAGATACACACAGGGATTATAGCGAGAGCGCTCACACGCGTGTAAACCCGACGTGCAGTAATCAGCAATGCTCCCCAACACAGAAAATCAGACGTAGGAGTGCCATACCCACGGTAAATCCTGAGCTCAGGCTGAACCCGAAACTCTAAGCCGTACAAAGATGATGCTACCTATAGTCTTCATTGTAGTTCCTTTTTCTGGTTTAACCAATTCCATATTTAGGATCCTATAGGGTAACCCCAAAAAGGAACTACAATGGAGACTATAGGTAGTCTGCATGCGCTCAGGAACCTGTCGCCGCAGAGGCTTGCAGTTGGAGTGGCCGCTTGGACCTTTGGGGTTGGGTGGAACACCTCTGGATTTTTGTTCGGGATCGAGTTTAGGGTCTAGGGTTTAGGGTTTAGGGTCTAGGGTTATTTAGAATTTTAGGGTTTAGGGTTATTTGGGTTTCAGGGTTTAGAGCTTCAGAGTCTACTGTTCAAGGATAATTAGGTTCTAGGCTTTGCGGTGTGCACTTGGAAGCCAAAGCATCAGCCAGCTCATGTAATTCATTCCCTAAACCCCATACCCGAAAACCAAAGAAAGGCATGTAGCCGCTGCCCTACACCCTAAACTCTTAAACCCTACTCAAAACGCTAAAACCCAAAGAATGGCCCTAAAGCCTAAAACCCTAAAGAGTGCTGCAGCTTTACTAGTCTACCGTGAACCCCGGAGCAGAACTCCATATGGGTAGTTCTCTAAATTACAAAAGTGCTCCAAGACAGTACGGCACACCCATAAAAAGGACCCTGAATGAGATCCTAATTTGGAGAACTACCCGTATTACGCGTATGGCATCATATAACCTAACCTACTCATCTGACCTAATCTCGGCTCACCCAATCTTACCTCATCTAGTCCAACCCACTCTTACCTAAGCTAACCTACTGTAACCCAATGCAACTTAATCTCGCCAATCTGACTTAATCTGGCCTAATCTAAACTAACCGGATCTAACCAAGTCGTATCCTATTTTCTATCTATATAATATAGTAGAATAGGATATGATACAATGTAACATAGCTAATCGCAAAGTAATATAGCATATAGCTAAGCACAATATACTGTAATGTAACGAGATATGCAAAATATAACAGTCTAAGTTTGCTGTATAGAAGAAACCCTAGTATAAAAAAAGAATACTATGTCATCACAGTATGCTATGTTGAGGCGTGTTGTACTGCATTGTCCTGTTATGTAGTATTGATATTGTAATAAAGTCTATAGTATAGCATAAACAAAATGCAAGACACGCTACTGTCGCATGATATAACATAGCATGACACACTACAGCACAATATAATGTAATGTACTGCATTGTATCCTGTTGTCTTACATCACACCAAATCAGTTTACCACATCACGCTTAATTTTATGTATCATGTAAAATTAGAGTACAGGTTACAATACAATACAAATACAAATTGTCCGCGACAGTTCGATATACTATGACGTAATGCAATATAGCAGAATGTGTTATACAACAGTTTAATGTGATATAGCCCAGCATAACAGTAAAGACTAGTATAACACATATAATGTAGTGTATTTCAATGTAGTGTAATGTATCTGTATTGTCATAAGTTATACTTTAATACAGAAGACTGTTAGCATAGCATCGTCTAGTCTAGTCTGGTCTAGTCTAGTATAGTTTTAAAGTAAAGTCAAGCATAACCAGGAGTACTTCACTCGACAGCAGCAGCAGACGCTCGACCAGCTGATCTTCGACAAGAGTGAAGGAGGGCCGGGCAGTTCGCCATCAAAGTTCCGGCAACCCGGCTGCAACTCTTTGTCGGGATGCTGCTACTCCCCGTGCCCCGAGCTCGCGGCTTTTGAGCTTCAGAGACGTTTTTTCAAACACAGAGAGAGAGAGAGAGAGGAAGCATAGACCTCGTGCGCCTTCAAGTCAGCTCGGCAACCCGAGTAAGAGTTCGTTTTATAGTTTATGCCATAGTTTTGAGAGTATAACCGTCTCCTTAGGATATAGGAAGGGGTATGGGGCCAGGGATACGAGAAACCCTAAAGCCCTAGCCTAGTACCTTAAGCTCTCGAACCCAGAAGCCTGAAAGCCTCGAAGCCCCAAGACACTGAAACGCTTCATTAGGGTTTAGGAACCCCGAAACCCTCAACTCCGCTACCTACGGCTTGCTCTTTTGCCTCCCCGGAAGGGAAGCCTGCGACTGGGATCGGCAGTGGAACTACGCGGGGGCCCAAGTGTGTGGAGATCTGTCTGCGCAGCACCATGAGATCAATATAGGGGCCTCAATAATCAAATTCGAATAGGGTTTTGGGGCCCATTATGCTATAGTTATAATAAGGAACCCCCCAAAAAACCTATTCTAATTATTAAGGTCCGTACATTAGTAACATAGGGGCCGGATCGGGGTTCGGGGTTTAAATCGTGAGCTAGCAATAAAGGGGCCGGAAGAATTCGTAATGCTGTTGTTTTTAGGGTTTAGGGTTTAGGTTTAAAGGTTCTTCATCATACCTCGACGATAACATACGCCAAGTGTTAGCTAAACGCAAAGAAAGTAAGGGCCTTAGAGTAGAGATGTTCAAGGGCATGAGGGGGACGGCTGAAACCACGACCCAGGGCTTGGAGCCCTACACTTCCGAACCTAAATCGGGAACCTCAGAGCACTGAACCCTGCGGACCTACGCCCGACCTACGCCCTGAACTCTAATCTCTAAAGATGTTGAAAGCCATGCTACACCTTCAGGGCAGTTCTCTGAAGTAGGGTCCCTTTAAGGTCCTTTTTTAATAAGGGCGCCGTATGCCGTACTATATTTGGGACCTAAAGAGGGACCTACAGAACTACCCTTTAAGGTTCAGGTTTTAGGATGCACTCTTCCGGCAGAGGCGTTTGAAAGAGCTTTATTGGAGGAGTGGGGTCTTAGAGGTTTGACAGTCTGATTGATTGCTTGCTTGCATTTGAGTTTTTCTGATAGTTATTCGGATCCCTGCTTTTCGTACGGGGAGGGTCCTTGTCACGAAGAATCCGACGGTTCAGACTTTGAGGAAGCATTCTCATGCAGATGGTTGGTCATTGTATACACAGCTCCTGCCGCCCTAGAAATAGAAATCCGACCCTAAACCCTAAAGCCTAAAGCCACGATGCCCTTTCGGCATCATCGGAGGGCTCAGTCCTAAACCATCATTGACGGTTCAGGGTTAAGGGTGGGCCTACATTCTCATGCCCAAGAAAAATGGCCACCTGTAAACCCTAAGCCCTGAACCCCAAAACCTCGACTCTAAACTCCTAAACCCCTGAACTTTAAAGCATCCTATACCCCAAAAGGGCCAGACCCGGTCTTGTTCATTCGGCTCTGCGTGGGAGGCACTCTGAACGCAGCGCCCTAAACAAGGGTTTCGGGCTTAGGGTTTAGCCTATTAGCGCAGAATCGGGGCTGTGCTACATCCTGCAGTCAAGCCACATTATTGCAGCCCCAACACCAGAGATACGGCCCGCAAAAGCTCCGAACACACCCTAAGCCCTGCATGCGCCTTTCAACCCGGCCCAAGCTACTATCCAGGATTGGGAGATCTATGCGCCTTTGTTTCGATTCTGCCCCCCGGCGGGCAAGCAAGTGGCCGTGAAGGCTTAACTGACCCTAAACCCTAAATCCTAAACCCTGAATCCGAAACCCTAAACCCTAAATCCAAAACCCTAAACCCTACACCCTAATTAACGACGACCTCTGATTCGGAAGGCGAGGTTCCTGCCAGAAAAGTTATTCAAGCGATCCTATGATGCTCCTTCAATTCACCATGGCTCTGCTTCAAGTCCAGAAAGAGATACTAGTAATGTAGGGGCTTAAAGGCGCTTTGGGGTCCTTTATACTATAATTACAATAAGGAACCCCCCAATAATAGAGGTTATTATCTCGGCCCCTATAATACTGTACGACTATGTTTTGGATCCTGATGTTTAGGTTCTCTTCGGAATCGAAACGATTACTTGGATTACCCCTATTGTGCGCTTACGTCTTAAGGTTGGAAGTGTAGACGTAGAACTCTGTTGGGTAAGATTTCGCTGTTGAGTAGCACTACTTGCTTACGTGCTTACTTACTTTACTTGACACCACTACTACTACTACTACTACTACTACTACTACTACTACTACTACGACTACTACTATACTATTACTGCTACGACCACCACTACCACTGCCAATACCAGTACGACCACATGCTGAATGCAATTTTCGTCGTGAGACACTAACAAGGCAACAGGCGGCTAGACACCGGAGTAAGCTGAACCCACAAACCTGAGATCCTGAAGCCGCAGCCCTATATAGACCCGAGCACAGATGTGCTTCCGACCAAGGCCAGTTGAACTTGAACAGAGTGGTTGGCTTGAACCTTCCGCTGGAGGCAACCCTCATGGTATCCAAAGGCCATGACGAGGGCTTAGGGCTCAGGGTTTCAGGGTTCAAGCGTTTCGGGTCTCGGGCATATAGTGCAGAAACGCTGGTTTCGCATGCGGTCCTGGTCACAGTGTCAAAAGTTTCGCTTTGGGGATGCTGGCTCTTAATTTCCTCGGTTGCAAAGTAAGCACCGACTCTAAGGACTAAACCCGAAACCCCAAAGCCGAACTACGACCCAACCAGACAAATCCCTAAAGCCGTCCAAAGCCGTACATTCGACAATGCAATAAGTCGCGCTGAGGAAGGACGGCAATCGAAGCAATCAGGAAGTCTGTAGTCAAAGAAGTTACCTCGCTCGTGAAGGTTTTGGGTCTTAGGGCTCAGGGGCTTAAGTAGTATGTGATAGTATAGCCTCTATGTACGTAATCCGAGAAGGTTAACCTGAAGTCCGTCTAGGAAGCTGGACAAGCACATCACTCTTGCTCCACTGCACGAGGCAGAACCTTCTACTATCCAAGCTTTGAACACCCTAAACCCTAAACCCTAAACTTCAACCACAGCCAGAAAGCCCAGGGCCTCAAACCATGAATCCGTAATCTAGAAGCCTAAATAATTACCAACAATTAGGGTTTCTACCCCAAATCACGGACCTCGAAACTATTCAAACCCCAAAGTTACCGGACAACCCAATGCCGAAGCCCCCAAAACCCTAAACCCTAAACCCTAAGTCCAAGACGAGCTCGTGAGGAGGAGTTGCCTCCACTCCAGACTGGCTGCAGTCACGCCTCCCCGATCTGGCTACCGGGCACAAGGGTGGTTCGGACAAAGTACAGTTTAGGAAATTAGTATATCATACACACACATGTATATATATATATACATACATATATATATATATATATACATATACCCTGCATTATAGGTACATGACCGTGCTTTTCTATGATACTCAAGACGACAGAGTCGACAGAGTGCTACAAGCATCAGAAAGGAGATGGCAGGAACGACTTGCAACAGCCGTACATGCAGTTGGAAAAAGGACCATCAAAAACAGTTTAGATAACAAGACAGTTTTGATCGTTGGGGGGTTCTTGCCGGCCGAATACGTTTAGGGGTCGGAATACCTAGTTTTTTTTGTGGTCCTCTATAGGATCCGAAACATTCTTGCTCTACCCATTTTAACTACCTACCATACTTAGCTTAAGCTTAAACCCGAGACGTCTAAGCCTTCTGATGCTTGAACTGAGGTCATGCATGAACCTTAGCCCCCTGCCTTAGGATCTCTCACAGCCGCGACACCGCCGGCGCTTCGAGGACATGTCGCTGGCTGATGAATAACACTGAGGGCTCACAGGGTCCATGCGGTTTTGAATTTTGAAGGCTTGGGGTTTGGGATGCTCACCAGCATGCCTTCTTGGTGAAGCTCAGAGCTTCACTGTAGCAACAGTGATATCACGAAACAGCAATGGGAATACGAAGACTGGTAGTAGTTATGATTTGATGCTATGTCAGTCAGTCAGTAGTAATGACGTCAGCAAAGCAGCTGACAAGTGTCCTGCAAGTCACGGCTCATAGAGTTTTTCCGTGTAGCGTGGCGGCTCTCCTGACGTAGTTTCCTCATCTTTGCAACCCCATCGATTTAATAATATGGGGGCCTTAATAAGTAGAATAGGGTTTGGGGGTATATTATACTATAACTATAACAAGGAACCTCCAAAACCCTACTCGAATTATGAAGGCTCCTACATTGGGGTTTAGGGGTTTAGTCTCAGGTCTTCTGCTGCAAGCTGCAGGGCTGTGGGACGATGTTTTCCGCCGATGAGACGCTTACTGTGCAGGGTTTCTAAGCGAGGGTCCTTTACTCATAGGCCCCATAATAGTTCCTTTTTGGGATTACCTTATAGGATTCTATATATGAACCCCAAAAAGGAACTACTCCAGGGCCTATGGGTAGACATGGATGGCCGACCTTACGAGGCTACGCATGCCGCTGGAGGAGGCTGTGCAGAGGACTTGCTGCGGCTTTTGTGCGCGCTCGAGGTGTTAGATCTTGCAGGCGGCGGATGATGCTGCACCGTAGTTTGTTTTATCTATGTGCATGTGTGCGTGCGTGTATGCATGTATGCATGTATGGATAATGAATGCATGTACGGATGTACATAATGAGTGCATGTATTTATGCATGCATGCATGTATGTGTGCATACAAACGAACATTCCCGACGACACAACAGGAATAGTTCGGAGTTCCAAAATGTGTCATGAACTTCGTTCGACAAAAACACAAGGCGTGGCTAGGACTCAACCGGTTTTTTGAAGGAGTTGCCATGTTTCAGCTGAGCAGATGCACCAGGCCACAGCCGAAACCCTCAACCCTAAACCCTAAGCGAAACTTGAGCTGTCGACCACTTTGAAAGCACGAAAAAGTTCAGACGTCGTACTTCATCAAGGGAAAGGGCTGATGCCCCTGAGGCCACAACATAACGAAGACTAGTCCCCCTCACCCTAATATGGGGGCCTTGATAATTACACCTATACTATCTTGGGTGGCTCCTGATTATGGTTATAGTAAAATAGACCCCAAAAGTCTTTTCTAATGATTAAGGCATCCACCTTATTCAAAGTATTTTGGGCGCTATATTGCATACTCCCTCAACCACAGAAAAGGATAGGATTTAGACCACGACTGCAGTCCTTCGTTCTGCGGTTTTAGCATGAGAGTAGTTCTCTAAATTAGGCTCCGTTTTTACGTCCCCATTATAGTACGGCCCCCTTATAATAAGGACCCTAAAAGGGACCCTAATTTAGACAACTACCCATGAAGATTTAAGAGATTTACGGGTTTAGCATTTCGGGGTTTAGGGTTTACGGCAGTTAGGGGCTTCGGGTTTCAGGGTTTAGTATGCAGGGTTCGGGGACTCAGGGTTTAGGGATCCTTCCTTCCGTGAAGGCCTCGAGAGAGCATCTTGGTCACTGAAACCTGAACCTGCATTCAGCATCCTTAGTATAATTAAAGGAGACTACAGGTGGGGAGTTTAGGGTACATAGGGCTTCTATAAGGCTTCCGTAAGGTATATGGACCTTCTATAAGGCTCCTAACACGGTAACTACCCACATGAAAATGTCCTAGGTATAGGGGTCGCAATTTATGCTCGAAGTATTCCCCTCTAGCCCCTAACGTAAGGATAGTATAACCCAAAACCCTATCCTAATCATTAAGGCCCCAATACTAGCCCCAGACTGCTGGAAGGATGAGCTCGCCCATAGCTGATTGGAAAGCGCAGGAAAAACTGTGTCCTGGCAAATTTGAAGTCGGAAGGGGTTTAGCAGGGCAGGCGTGTTTGGAAGTGGGAGCAGCCTTGCGGCAGCTGTGAGATCTCCGCAGGTTTGAACAGGCAGGGTCGTGTATGAAATCCCAAAGGTCTCCCTTTATAGGGTGACAGTATCTGGGTGCTTCTCATAGGCTGCTATATCAGGATTGCTATAATAGGGTTACTACGATTGGGTTCTACATTGGGGTTACTATAATCGGGCTCCTAAAGGCCCAAAACCAGGCTCTCCGTTGCACTGTAAGTCAGCATCCATGGCCAGAGCGCAGGGACGAACCCATTGGAGCAAGGTACCCCAAACCCTAAACCCTAAACCCTAAGCCCTAAACCCTAAACCCTAAACCCTAAACCCTAAACCCTAAACCCTAAACCCTAAACCCTAAACCCTAAGCAAGCCTCAAACCGCAGAAGATGGTCCACTTTTGTTACAGAAAGGGACGCTGTGGGGCGCCCGTTTTTCCACTCATGTAGTTTTGTGTTTTGTGTGTTTTACTTACATCTGTCGTTTTGTATGTTTTTAGTTACATCTGTTCATATTCTTTTTGATCTTATAGTGATTACTTTACATCTAGACTCTGCACCGCGAATCTTGCGCTGCATTAATTTATTTACTCTAGTTTTCAGGGCGTCCCACCCTCTTTTATTAGTTGTCCAACAATCAAGGTGGCACAGGTGCTATCGCAATACAACACCGTATACTCAAAACCCTCCAAAGCCTGTACAGTATCCACCTTGCGTTACCATGGTGGTTAAAAGGCTTAGGCTCTACCAGGGCATCCACGGTACCCTTACTAATTCAAATGCTGGAAACATAGTTGACCGGCTGATTTTCAGACTTTACGGGTTAGGATTAGATTGGGCTCGAACCCCGCCTTTCTGATAGACCGGGGGCAGGCGATCACGGGCAGGGAATGTTTGGGGAACTTGACTTGCAGCCAAGTATTTTGGATTTGGGGTGTTCGCGCGCTTTGGAAGGATTCCGGCAGTGATCTGAGGATTTGTATAAGCTTGCAGACTCCTCCTCAATGCCCAGGAATTCGACATACGAGGTGCGCTCGGCATGGATCATGCGCTGTATTCAATCCTTAGCCTGCTCCAAAAGGGAAGGTTAAGGGTTCACGGTTTAGGGTTTAGGGTTTTAGGATTTCGGTTTTTTGGTGTAGTGTTTACGGTTTAGGGTTTAGGCTTTTNNGTTTAGGCTTTTAGGGTTTCGGTTTATTGTTTTGGGTTTCGGGTGTGAGGCTTGCAGGCTTCAGGGTTCTATGTGTGCGACAGCGATGAGGCTTGGGAGTGGGATCGGTTTGGTTTTGTGGAGTACCTAAACCCTAAACCCTAAACCCTAAACCCTGAACCCTGAACCCTAAACCCTAAACCCTAACTTCAGAGTGCGGGGTCCTTCTTGGCGTGGAGGCTAGCCTCGTCTGAGATCCCGGCTCAGACCCTGGAAG